>JYCQ01000137.1:0-166019 GCA_000931505.1 Hypoxylon sp. E7406B | reverse complement strand
TTTTATTATAATTTTTATTATAACTTTTATTATAATTTTTATTATAATTTTTATTATAACTTTTATTATAATTATTATAATTTTTATTATATTTTTTTATTATATTAATTAAATTTAATATTTTTTATTTTTATATAATATTAAGTTAAAATTTTAAGATTAATAAGAGAAATCTCCTTAATAGGAAATTTTTGATAAAAATCCTTAATGGTGCATAATAACCTTCGTAAAACTTAAGTATAACCTGAGTTTTACCGGCTTTTAGCTCTTGCCATAGCTCTTGCCATAGCTCCTGTCATAACTGCCACAATTGCCATAGCTTTTGCCATAGCTCCTGCCACAGCTCCTGCTACAGCTCCTGCCACAGCTCCTGCCACAACTGCCACAGCTTTTGCCACAGCTCCTTATCGCACCAATCAAATCTAGTATTTCCTGTTTTCGTATAACATCAGGTCAAAATTTCAGGATCGACAMGAGAAATCTCCYTAATAGGAAATTTTTGATAAGAATCCTCAACTGGTGCATAATAGCCTTCGTAAAACTCAGGTATAGAAGCTATAAAATGCGCTTCAGGCGTTGCGGGGAGGTTTTAACTGGTCCCGTAGGGGTACCTTAAGTGCCTGCACCTACCTAAAGGTACCTAGAAGCCAGTAAAGCCATCAGGGCTCACTTAAAAGTACCTGAGACGGAGATATCAACATCTCTTCGGCGGATGAAGTACCATCTCTGTAGTAATCAATCAAGTCTATCCACGTTTAAGATGAGATCTGAATGAACTATTCCGAACAACGAGCTATCCCGGACTCCGTTTTCCGGTGATCAATTACGCCCTTGTCATCATGCGCTTTCCGCGAGATTCGGGGCACTTTCCTAGCACCTACCCAATGCGGCAATTGGGGATACTACCCGTCGGCGGTTAGGGGCCGTGATTCGCTACGCCGTATTTTCTAGCGAGTCGCGGAGGTCGCGGAGTGTGTAACAGTGAATCTTGGAGATCAAGGTTCCATGAGGGGTTGCGCTCAGAGTGATGTAATAGTAAAACTTTACATAAAGGCACGAATGACGCAAGTATACCTCCAAGATGGAGGGGATCCAAAGAGAATGTTCGTATTTCAAAGAATTATACATCATCAAGAAGAGCTTATCTAGGGTACCTTGTTAACACAATCGGAAACACCCACGACACCCTCATCGCCAACTTAATTGGAAAAAGAGGCAAATATGGCGCCCGAGGAAAAATACCCCGACTTGACAAACTTCAAAGCTCTAAGGTGAAAACACGGCCTACAGCCTCCGGGCAGTTTATTCCTGAACTAATATCCGCAATCTACGTCTAGCTTTGACTGCTATGGCACGCTCATCGACTGGGAGACCGGCTTCTTGAGCACAGTACGGTACCTCACCTCGCAGCTCCCGGCCTCGCACCCGCTCAACACGGAACCGCCCATCGAGGCCATGAAGCGCCTAAACGACGTAACCAGAACCTACGAGCACAACCACCCGACCCTTCCGTACAACGAGATCCTCGCCGAAGCCATCACAGCCTTCGCGCGCGACGACCTCAAGCTGTCCGGCCTGTCCGACAGCATCGCAGAGCCGTTCGGCAACTCGCCCGGGACGTGGGTGCCGTTCCCGGACACCATCGCCGGGCTGCAGAAACTCGGGAAGCACTACAAGCTGGTGATCCTGTCGAATGTGGACAACAAGAACATATCGGCAACGGTGGAGAAGCTGGCGCCGGCCAAGTTCGACGCCGTGTACACGGCGCAGGACATCGGGAGCTACAAGCCGTCGCATCGGAACTTCGAGTACCTGTTCGGACACCTACGAGCGGATTTGGGTGTGGATAGAGATAAGGGCGAGCTGCTGCATGTCGCGCGCAGCTTGATCGCGGACCATGTCCCCGCGAAGGAGTTGGGGCTGCCGAGTGTGTGGATCTCGCGGGGCGGGGATCGCAAGGACGGGTCGGGTGTTGGGGGGGATTATGCGGCGTTGAGGGACAAGGTCGCGTTTGGGTGGCGGTTCGATACTATAGGCGATTTTGCGGACGAGGTTGAGAGGCAGTTTGCTGTTAAGGCGAAGGTGGCATAGGGGGTGGCAAGGGGGTATAGGCGAGATGGGTAAGAAATAGCGGGAAAGATTGTGAATAATGCGCAGGAACCTTGGAAAAGGAGAGATGACATGGGGAAAAGCTCATAGTTCCATATACCTAAAGCAATGCCCTTTGGATATACGAGCACCTACTCATCAGACACGTCCGCATCGCCCATCCTAACATCCCCATCCCCATCCGTATCAGACCTTCCCCCCTCTCCCGCTCGCCCCCTACTCCTCCCCCGTCCCCGTCCATACCCGCTCTTCCTCTTCCTCGGTTCCTCCGCAATATCCTCCGCCCGCCATCCCCGGCGCATCTTGACCGGCTTCAGGAAGCCATCTACATGCACAGCGCCGTACATCTCGTCCTCGCTATCTACCTCGTCCATCGGCAGCACCACCGTAGCCGCTGCCGCCGACGTCGCCGCATCGTCTGCACCGCCCTCAGACGCAGTCCATCCATGCACCAGCTTCAGATGCCGCAGCAGATTCGTCCGCCGCGCGAACCCCTCCCCGTCCGCGGCCCGCGGGCAGTCGCGGAAAGAACAGACGTAAGACCCCGGCGCCGCGGAAACGGATCGGGATCGACTGCGCGCCCATGGTCGCGAGACGCTTCGCGAGCGTGCGCGCCTTTCCGATGGGCCTGTTTCGTCATCGGATGTGGCGCCCGGTGCTACGCTTGTCGCACGTATAGGCACCTGGCGTCGCTCCTCTTCTGCTTCGCCTTCGTCTTCTTCGAGGAGTGGCGGTTGCGGCATCCCGGGTACGTATGTGGTCGCTTTACTCAGAGGAAGTTTCCGACCGGACGCAGCCGGGCCCTCGACTAGGGTGTGTAGCGTCATGCTCTGGTTGAAGAGGTCGGCGCATCGCCTTGCCGCGCGATCGAGTACTGCGGCGGGGAAGCCGGCGAGGGCTGCTGCGCCCAGCACGTCTCTCCAGTCCCGGAGCCCCACGTGGGGCCTCGAGGATCCCGGTCCTCGTGCGCGCCGCTTACTGCCGGCAGATGTAGAGGAAGCTTGAGAGGGCGATCGATTGGGTTTTGATATCGCCCTTCTCCGCCGTTTGGGTCTTCCGCGGCTTGGGCCCGTAGTCTCCTCCCCATCGCCAGAATTCCCGCTCTCGCTTCCCGCTTCCTCCGTGTCCGAATGGGGCTTTAGTTTTTGATCGAGTTCATCTAAAAATACGGGCACCGGCTTCTTTTGTAGTCTCGCAATGCGGACCGTGTATTCCCGATCGGTTTCGCCATCGAGACGGGGGTAGATTTTCTTGGGTCTTCCTCTGCGTTTCCCATCTGTTAATAGCGGATTTTCTTCCGGTGGCACTGTTCCGTCTCTTGCTCTTGATTGCGCGCGCGATATAGTGCGAGATGATGGCCCCGGTGGCCTACCTCGCCTCCTGCTCCCAGCTGGAGTTTGCGAGCGTTGTCTAGACGGTGTCCTGCGTCTACTGCGTTGCGAGGTGTCCGATGCTTCTGAATCTTCCGAGTCTGATCGATAGTTCACCGTAGATTCCTGGATATTATGTAAGATCGTAAGCGTCGTGTCCAGCTTGGCGAGGATGTGCCGAACGGACGGGCGCAGGAGACTATACGAGAGGTCGTCATCCGTAGAAATTTCCGGCCTCAGGCGTTGTTTTTTAGGCGGCTCTTCAGGATTATCCTTGAGTTGGTGCTCATCAACATCCATTTTCTCATCTCCGCTCGCGTACTCGGGCTTGACAGACTTCGATCTAGATCTAGATCTGCTCTTCGATCGGCTGCGGACGGATGCAGACGCCACTGTCTCATCGTCCGTCTCTTCGCCTTCAACCCCTCCCTCATCCGAGTCCGCTTCCTCATCAGACACAGTCGGCTTGGCCCAGGGTCTGACATTGAATTTCTCCTTGGCCGCTTTTAGGATCTCGCCGCTGATGATCTCCTCTAGAGCCGTGCTTGGCATCTCGCGGACAGGCTTTCTGAATGTAAATATCTCATCCGGATCATTCAGTAGACTCGACGCCATGTCCTGCGGCGGCGGGACCTTATCCGCGCGCATAGGCCAAGCCGTCCATGACCGCTGCGGCAGCCAGTCGTCCGGCTGGACGAGCTGTCCCGTCGCTGCGTTGATATCCTTGTTCTCATATTAGCCTCCAGTTCAATTAACAACACTCAATTATGCGCACCTTGCCAGCCACCGGTCCATCTGGTGTAACGCCGTCCTTCGCTCTCCTATGTCTTTGCTTCAGTGCAAACGCATTGTACAAATGCACTGACAGATCCCTGTCGTGAATCTCTTTAAGAGCCGTCAGCGTGGCTATCTCCTCGCTGTTGAGGTACAGCCATTTAGACTTCGGACCGCGCCACCTATTGGGTCGCTCGTCCTCTTCGAACGAGTCCTCAGAATCGTCATCAGGTACATATTCGCTTGATTCGTCCGCTGTGGATGCCATTGTGCTCAAGGAGCAGCATCGATTGACGGATTGGCGTTTAGCGTTGGTGTTGATTTAGAGTTGATGAGGGACAGTTGCCTGGATTTCACGATTGCCAACATATGAAAGATGTAAAAAAAATTTAATTTTTCTAGCTGATAAGGTAGAAGTCACACAACTTAAAAGAGCAAAACACGACGCTATTCACAATGCGCCTCTACTGATATAAGCACGTTTAGTTGTCATTTAAATGTCACAAAATCATTTTCATTGGTATTATCAGAACATCTACCAAAATCCATCCTATGTAACCCTTTACGCCTTTGCCTTAGCCTTCTGCTTCTCCAGTTTTCTCCTCTTTTGCCTGAGTTTTTGGTCCTCGGCGCTCTTCTTATTGTTGGTATACTGCATTTGCTCGAAAAGCTTTCTCTTTTTCTTGCTAAGCATMCCCTTCGCTCTCTCAAGCTCTTCGGCTTCTTCTTTAGCAGCCTTTGCGAGCTTCTTTCTTGCCTCCGCTTTAGCCTTCGATTGAGGATTCGAAGGTGTTTGCTTGATTGGTTTGCCTGTCAGTTCGGCTTCGAGTTCTCGTTGGTACTGTAGCTCAGCGGCTTGTTCATCATCCTCCGATTCATTTGCTTCTTTCTCATCTTCCGAGAAGCCTCCGAACGAATCGTTGTCACCTTCTTCGTCTTCATCATCGGATCGAGCAATATCCATGCTATCAGCTCCATTTTCGATTTGCTTAACGGCAAGATCATCTTCGTCGCCTTCCTCGTCAACTTCTTCCTCGCTGTCCTCCAATGCTTCGCCCTCGGTCTGTTGTTCTTCTAGCGGTATTGTCGGATCGTACGCTCCTTGGGTGTTTTGTACGAATGGACTTAGATGCGGCGGCAGTTGAGCACCAGGAGCGTAGAGATCTGGTCGCTTCATTTCCCCGTCATTTATACTGTCCCAAACCCATTGTGGCTGTACATAGATCCGGCCCGGCATTCTTTGATTAGGCGCAAGCTTCTGAGCTGTCTGGTTGTCTTCGCCATCGCCCTCTTCATCCATAGCAGCTTGTATGACTGGACGGTCGACAATTTGATGTGTAATAGATGGATCGCGCTCGTTTGTCGTATATGCGCCCTCGCCCAATGTAGCAYCCCAGCCAATACGCTTGCAACCGAATGCACGAAGTATGAATTCTAGAGGTTGTCTTGGAGTTTCTCGGGACAAGTAGAATGTGCAATTCGCGAACAACGATTCGGGGTCGTTTCCTGAGTAGCTGGGTTGAGGTAAAACATCACCACCTGGTGCGGCTGGCTCAAACTTGTCAATCGCATCAGTCGCAGCCTCCTCTTCATCAGCATTGTTCTCAGTCTTATCCCCATCAACATCTACCTCCCTCATTTCTTTGATAAGCTTGTTCACTTCGGCCTGTGTCTTCGGGTCTGGTCCAGCTTCCTCGTTGCCAGTTGTCAGCTGCTTCGGCGCTTCATCCGTAATAGTGTTCGCAAGATTGCCCTCAAGCTTGAAAGCGCCAAGCTCACCAGCTTGCTCGTCCTTTGCCTGGTCAAACTTGGGTGGGTACTTCAGGCCAATGGAAGTATATAGTCTGAAGTTGACGAAACCCAAAAGGGTCATGTAGAACTCGACAAAAGTGCCCATGATCCTGAAATCAACGTCTCCTACAACTCTCTGGTTGAACTTGTAAGGGACAAGCCATAGGATGTCCTCGCCTTGAATGTTCGCCTGATAATAGATACCCTTGATAGATAGGAAAGATTTGCGCAAGCTCTGTGACACGATCAGGTAATGTTGAAACTCGAGGCAGAGTCGCTCGCAGCGCGCAATCATCTTCGCAGGGACGGTAGATGTGGATGGAAGATTGGCGAAGAGGAAGAGCATAGAGAGGCAGTCGTCCAGATCGCGCAGAGCATCGACGAAGGTCGGGTATCGTTCTCGGATGACATGATCAAGAGTGTATCGCGGTTTTCCCGTCTTTTCGGGTCTGGCGGCATTGCGCTCGAGGCGGCTTGCGTCGGTGACATCGCCACGACCAAGCGCTCTAGAGATCTTCTTCTCAAGGACCTTCTGCTCTCTGAACTTCTGTAATAAGGGCTCATGTAAGAGATACTGGATATCCTTGGCGTAGTAGAAGGTGGTGGACGCCGTAGAGCTTTTAGAAGCCTTCTTCCTGTTTCTAGGCTCTCGCGGGAAGATTCTGCAGCTTGAGTTAGCAATTGCCAGTTATGCGACTCAATGCTGAGCAGTGTAAGAATTTCACTTACCCTTTCCATATACATAGCTTTCGGAAATCTGGAAGGCTGATCTGGAGTTTCTTCACAGCTTGTGTCCGAGTGATGTAGTTTTTGGCATTTCCAGCCTCTCCCTTCTTCTTTATCCTACCCATTGTTGCGGTTCGAGTTGAATTACTTGCTTCGTGTCTTGGATAAGCAAGCAAGAAATCGGGTCGGCACAGCTATCGACAGTCGGATTGAATAAATGGACAAAAAGTTGCAGGCCCCGCCGAACTTTTTTTTCGTTGCGATAGCAGATTTGCCAGGCTTGACCGCTCTCCGGGACCTGCAGCTAAACTTGAATCGCACTAGTCTGTGTGTATCGATAAGGCCCAGCTGCCAGCAACGCAGCAAGTGTTGAATTAGGACTTGCAGGGTCCTGCTCCAGCTAGGTGGAAGGAGCCAAGAAAGACAACGGGATAGGTTTGCCGATGTTCTTACCAAATTTCAAGAATACGAACAACGAAACAACGAAACAACGACGAATGAACAACTCTCGAACTCAATTCAGCTTCAACCCTTCAAGTCGAACTTGAGCAAACGCCACACAACCATCGTCGACGATGGAATTGCATTATGAGTCGCGGTAAAATGCATTTCCAGGAGACAGCCGGTCTATACGCCGCTGCTGCTCTACTGCGACTGATACTATACGCTTTGTTTCCTGGACTGCCAGATCTGCTGACCGATCGTGTCGAAATCTCGACGCCAGTGACGAGCTTCAAGCGACGTAAGGATCATATCCTCAAATAAGAAATAATCAAGAAGCTCATCATCTCTGCAGTGCAAGAAGGCCTATTCCTGTACAATCACAATGTCTCGCCATACGACGGTGGCGTTTACCACCAGGCGCCATTACTCCTCCCGATCTTCTCTCTCCTCCCGGACCCGTCGACATATCCCATATTCGCATATATCCTGTATATTATAGTCGATCTCCTAAGCGCCGGTGCGCTTTATAGGATTGCAGAATCAGGCGAGGCGGGCGCATCGAGACTATTCACCTCGGCCCGCAAGGACAGAAGATGGAGCGGCTACATTGTCGCAGCCATGTATGACCTTTACACTATACATCTTTGCTACCACGTAGCTCTTTGCTAATGGGGGTTCTATACAGCTTTCTTTTCAACCCATTCACGATCGCGACATGCCTGGGTCGACCGACCAGTGTCTTCACTACATGCGCCATCCTCCACGCAATCGCAAAGGCCGTATCCGGTAACCCTTTTACCGCCATGCTAGCGATCTCGTTCGCGACTTACCTCTCAATGTATCCCATATTACTTCTTCCGCCTCTAATATTACTTGCGTACGACCGACAACACGCTTCGAGAAAGACGTCATCCATGTTGCAATTTGCAGGCGTCAATGTCCTGGCAGTTACGCTCTGCCTCTCGGTCCTGTTCGGAGTTTCTTACCTCCTCACCGGATCCTGGGAATTCATTACCTCGACGTATGGCATCCAGCTAACGCTGACGGACCTTACCCCTAACGTCGGACTTTGGTGGTACTTCTTTGTCGAGATGTTTGATAGCTTCCGCGCTTTCTTCCTTGCCGTATTTTGGCTTCATCTCTCATGCTACGTGGGAGGACTGTCGATTCGTATTCGGCCACAACCTCTTGCCGTGCTCACAATACTACTTGGCATCTTTGCTATCTTCAAGCCCTATCCTAGCATAGCTGATACAACCCTATTCTTGGCCATGGTACCGCTGTTCAGGCATGTATTCCCGCTCTTACGGTACTCATTCGTAACCACTTCTACTATCCTCTACTCCACATTTCTCGGTCCGGCGTTCTACTACCTATGGATCTACGCCGGCAGCGGGAATGCCAATTTCTTCTACGCTATCACCCTTGTCTGGAGTCTCGGGCAGAGCTTGCTCGTCAGTGATTTAACGTTCGCAATTCTCCGAGATGAGTGGGAGGTTGAGCGACCCGAGATGGTTGGGAAGGAAATTCGACAGATCTAGTAATTGTGCCGCGGTTTCCTGTCTCACATGCTGCAGAGTCGGTAGAAAAGTTGGGATAGACCACGTATGAGGTTGACGAGGGGAGTTAGAGTATAATGAACATGATATAAATATAACAAAATGACCCTCGAGGTCCTCGTCCAAGTTATCCTACAACAATCAATTATTTCTCGTTATTTGAAGCCCAATTCTGAGTAACAGTGAGACTTAGCTCGGTTGAAAACAGCTCCTGCAGAATGGCTATTCTACCAAGCGTCTACCCCTGAATCGCATAATTACTTCGGAGTCGATATAGAAGTGGACACTCATAACCAGATTTACAAGATTACAGGATTACAGGATATCATAATCTAGCAGATGTTCAGTTCAAGACCTCACTCAATGTACCGGTACCAACGAAATGACGCTGACTCAAGATCCCAAAAATATCAAACACGGGAGTACGGCGTAGCACATTAGTGCGGCGCATCCACGTCCATGAAGAGGAATTACCTCGGCAGAGCCTCAAAGTCGTATACAGGATCGCCTATAATTTCAGTGATGGGTAAAAGAACAGAGTGAGAAACCCGAAGCTGTGGACCAGATCCCCCTAAATCTCCGTCTAAACTAGGTCTTACTCATATTTATCAAACACCTCTAGGGTATGGATTCGAGGACGACGCTACCTATCTAGACTAAAATATTATAGCTGAATGGGTATTCTAGTGGGGTTGACGGAAGAAAGATGCAGTCAAGAAGGGAAAAGGAATGACCAGCAACAAAACACCATCAGGTGTTAAACATGCTCGCGTGATGGGACGAAACAATGTTTGCAACACGGGAGGATTCCGACGCTATCATATGGTACACCTTACGTTCTTCGTATAGATCGGCTAAAGGATTCATCATGGAAGGAAGGAAGGCATGGCATCTCACATGGCCTTACACGACGCCCACGTGGAATTATCCTTAGCATGCAATGGAATCTCATCTCATTTTTGTGGTATCTTATGCCGAACGCCTCATGGACATATGCAGCGTTTAATCATTACACCCCAGTGTTCATCGTCTCAGCCGCATAGTCATCTAATACTAGCCTCAGCTGAGTTCAGCTCACTCAGTCCGTCCTATCAGGAAGCTCGTAATCCGACTCGGCCACCGCGTACATATCTCGCCTCGGCGGCGTGCCAGGCTCGTGTCCAACCTCAACAACCACGTCTCCCATTCCTTCGTGTATGGTATCCTTCCTAGGCGGGAAGCCCTTTGGCTCCCCCCACATGGGCAGGCCATCCAAAATCGATCCTATCTCGCCAAACTGATGTAGCCCAGTCTTATCCTCCCTCGCCGCTTCGAAGCGGTGTGTAGCTGCACCAAACGGCGCCAACGCCCTGAAAAGTGCCACGGCGCCCAGCGCGGCCAGACTCACGACAGCTCCACCGACGGCGAGAATCAGCTGAGACGGATCTCTCACGTCATCATCGCCATCGCGAGCCTGCGCTTGGGCACTCACACCTCCCACGCGCCACTTGCGCCATGCGTGCCCGACGCCTGGAACCGCATCCAGCGATCCTTCCGCGAACCGACCAATCAGGCCGGCCGCGCCCCTCGCCGCCGGCTGCCTCCAGGGCACCTCGTGACCGCGCCCGAAGGAGCGCATCTCCTGCTCCTCGAACGCGACTAGCCGGGCGAAGGATCCTTCTAGCGCGTTCTTGAGCACCGGGTGAGGCGTCTGCACGCGCATCAGCTGCAGGTAGCCGTCAGCGAGGAAGTCGATCGACGATGGCTTGTCATCGCGTAGGAAGAACGTCTTGGCGCCTCGCAGCTGGTCCAGCACCGCGAAAAAGTCCTCCGCAAAGTGCTGCAGCCGGATCGCTGCGGTGTGCTCGGGCTGCATGGTCCTACTAGGACCTAGTCGGTCCCGAAGGCGAATGAACCCGGTAGCTGTTGTTTCAGCTGGACCACTGGAAGGCGATTCCTCCTCGTCGATTTCCGCTGCTAGGTGCCCGATGCCAAGGTGCTCAGCCTTTTCGATGGCAGCGGTGCGGATCGCCGGGGGCACGGTCCACGTGAGCGGGAACGGAAGGAGTGTCGAGTAGGCAGGCCGGGKGATTTCGGTCCATGCCCTCGGCGAGACATACAGCGACATGGCTAGCAGACCAGCACCGCGGGTCGCCAGAAACGACGCGCAGGCCAGGGAATCTGCCTTCTGAAGCGGTGTGAGGTCATCGTCAACGTGCAAATTGCCATGTTTGGCTAGGTACGAGACGATGTCTGTATAGCCAGAAGTCCAGGTACCTCTGTGATTTAGGGCGGGGAGACGGTCTGCGGGATGTTTGATCAGCTGACAATCTCGGTTCTGGGGGGAGAGATCTTGACGCGAAGATCACGACATCTGTTTGATTAGGAGGGATCAAAGATGGAGCATACAAGCTGGGCTAACAGCAGCGTCATTGCTGGCGATCAGGGTCCAATCTTCGCGGGGAATCAGAGAGCGGAAACATGTAATGGCGGCTAGACACTCGGGGTCGATGGAGTCGAGGCCGAAGGCTGGACCCCAGACATGTAATTCCAAAGCCATTGGAGGGTAGAGTGAATAAACAGCGGTGGCTGGGACTGGGGTTGGCCGTGTTCAAGGCTGTAAGGGAAAGGCTGCAGAACTTCGGCCAGTTAGTGGGGTCCAGATCAACCTGATGCTGACCTGTCCAATAGAAGCGCCGAGAGGTGTGATAAGGCCATGAGTTCGCGGCCTCGGTGGTGACTAATGCAGCTCAACCTTAAGTGTTGGCAGAGTCGCAACCGGGAAGCTCGACGGAGCGTCTCGCGCGATGGCAGGATGGTCAACCACGGGCGCTATGCGCTCGGATGCTCGGGTCGCAACAGTACCCTAGCTTTCCTCCCTGGTGGGCAAATGGACAAATTTCACACAGGCTGCCAGGAGCGTTGCTAGGAGATCTCGCTGTCCGATTCGAGCTGAAGTTGCAGCCGATCGTCCCGCTGCTAATCATGCGTTGATGAGTTGTGAGCCTGTTAATTCAGTGTTAATGCTGCGTTAATGCTGCGTTAATGCAGTCTTAGCGGTGGAGATGTCGAAAATCATCCCCGGCTTTGGCTATCGCTTTGTTTCAGGGTCTGGTGCACGTGTTGATAACGCAAATGATCCATGAGGGAAATTGAGAGATCCTGACGTCATTCTTACTGAGGCAGCCGAGGACGGCTGTTTTCGGCCGGTTGGTTCGATGTTACTTTTCGCAATCTCTCATTTCCTCATTTCTCCATGTTTCAACGTACGATGATACTCTACTCCAGTCGCGGGCTGGGAGAGGCTATTCTCGGTTAGAAATCTGCCATCCCATTCTTCATTCCAATCAGCCATCATGTTCTTCACCTCAATTCTCTCCCCCAGATGTATCTTTTCGCCTCCCCCTGATGATCCAGGGGGTGGCAAGGAAAGAAGACACGGGAGAAGCTTTTGATTATCAGATGCTACACTAATCAAAAGAAATACGCTACGTCCGAACCGGGTCGTACTGGTACACACAAACTATACGCTATACGGGCCAAGATCAGGATACATCCCCATAGTATGTAAGCGACAATCCGACCCTCCCGTTGGCCTAGGAATCAGGTATAGTCGGCGGGGAGAGATCGCCGGACTTAGATAGATTTATCACTTATGTCCGCCTGCCCGATTTGCCAAAAAAGTAATTCTGATATTAAAAACCTCCTCAGCTTAGACAAACACGTAAATTGAGACAGTCTGTCGGGTCATATCGTTTCCGTCTGCGGCTTGGCAAGACATCTAAGACCCGTCTCCCCGATGCGACAACATGATGCGCGGGGAAGAGAAAAGGGGGGAAAGAAACGGAGAGACAACCACGTTTCTCAAAAAACACACGAGGACCCGTCGGACGAGTGACGAAATTTTGACCTAACCAGAATGTAAATCTCCCGCATCGAGCATTTCGTGCAGGGCGGGTCACGCGGTCCGTTACATTGCCCTATTTTTGTCTCCATCTTAGGGTTTCGTTGGTTGCATGTTGGATTTCCTGAAATTCCTGGAATAGGACATCCTAACAGACATGAAGGGGCGGGCTCGTGAAGGCTCCGCCCCACTCCGCTCCGTTCTCGTAACGGACGCGGAATATTATATTCGTGCCCTTGTGTGCAGCTTGCCCTCATGTAGTTGGCCGTTGGTTTCTTTTTGGACTTCGGCATATGGACTATTAGTTCTCTTGTCCTACCTGATGCTGTGCCGCCCGTGTCCAACATCAGCTGATTAGAGTGCCTGTCCGACTTGAGTAAAGTAAGGCAAGTCAAGGAAATAAACATCGTCAAGGGACGGGGCGACGTCCTGCTTACCCCTTTGATGGTTAGCGACTTTGGAAGCGGTATGCCGAGCCACTGTTGGGAATGGATACTCCCACGGGTCATAGCAGTTGGGCCAGGACCCAAAGAGCCATGCAGTCTGCCCACGCTTAATAATAAGCCTCTTCTGATATCACGTCGAATATCCACTGCGCTGTGACATACCCACCACACCAGCTCCATAGACTCCCAATTTGCCTAACCAGGTAATGCGCTTGTTCCGCAGCCATCCCGCGTGTTCGGCGTTGGGTTTGTCTAACGACCAGTTTAGCCGGGCGACGTGCGCTGCTGTGCGTGGCAGAATCAGATCCCGATAAGCCCAAGGCAACGGGTCGTACTCTGTTTCTTACAGTGACTCCTGTGATTGTCGAATCATAATCCCGACTCGGAGATCATGAAGTAAGGGAGATGGGCTCGACGGCCGCAACATCCCCCCTCTTCTCCCTAGCGGGCCGCGCGCGCGAGCCGCACATGTCTCAACCAGAACATTGGGTTGACAACGCCTCTAATTTTTCCCCTTCTGTCCCATTTTGATGCCCAGACAGCCTAGCCGATTAGCCCTGATTCACCGACTCTGATGCCCTTACGTCCCACTCGCTGTCACAAGTCTCAAGACAATGACTCGCGTAATCGGTTAGCCAGCGTGGGGCCCGGCTTATAAAAAATTGCCCAAAACGGGTAACCACTGCATGACGGTCATGAAAAGCGTTGCGCGATTCCAGCCGAGGGCAGGGATAAGACAAAAGGGCAACTGGAGCAAATGAGGTTGTAGAGAGTAATTGCCGTTAAGGACAGTTTTGATTACAATATGACTATTTCAGTGCATAGCGCAGTAATAGTGGTATGAGTGTAGTATGAGTAGTAGTAAAAATAGTGTCTCTTCGCGTCATTCAAATGGGCCAGATTGCTTTCAGCGCAGATCTCCCCGGTATCATTTCATGGCTGTCCCGTTGGCCAACCCCAAACCCATTCCCGTGTTCATGAAATTCTGCCACCATCCTCCCGTGGGGGTATCCAGCGCATGCGAGGCCGTCCTTTGAAGAACGATGCCCGTCGCAATGCTATCTCTATAGTACAGTTGATGACGTTAAAAACGAGGAAATGCCATAAACACCTGGTAGTCCAGTCAAAGAACCCCAATATTCCCAACCGGAGTAGTAAACTGATAGCTTTCCTCCCACGCGTAACGGACGATGAATGCCCCAAATATTAAAAATAGATATCCCATATAAAATAGTACAGATATACCGGCCCGGGTATTAATGAGAGAATGTACGACGGATGGTGATCCTGAGCCAGCTCTGAGAGATGCGGAGCAATTGTTGCAGCATGCGAAAGGCAAAATAGGATGATCGCGGTGCGTTTTCGATGTGGTACGTTGGCGGCTTCATAGTGGCATGGATGATTCTGCAGACTGCCGTTCATTAAAGGTCGATGCAGGGTTCGTGCAGCTGTGTGCGCGCGCGCGAACGAGTGATGTTGTAGTCGTAGCGATGCCAGGGGGTCGGGAGGGCAGGAGGAACTTTTCAACGCATGCATGAAAAATGCAACGCCGCACAACCTGCGATCACTTGCATACCCGAAATGCACCTTTTGATGAAGTCGAGAGCTGGAAAAGGGCAGAATAGTAGTAGAGAGCGGAACCCTAGGAATTCCTCCCCGATCGTTGCGTTGTCCGATAATCTGGTTGCCATAATTCTATCCCTTGCTGCTTCTTTAGGGGCGTGTTCGGTCACCCCCTATATCGATCTATATCGTCGGCGATTGGCACTTGTAAGTGCGAGTCTGGGAAGACTCGAGTGTGATGTTCGTGGAGAGCACCAGCTTAGCCACTCTTGGGTAGAGGAGGCAGAGGTCGGCTGGGCGGGGGACCCGGGCAAGGCGGGAGCTGAGAAGGTCGTTGCGAAGACATATCGCACTCTGGGGTCATGGCGGCCATTGTGATAGGTTGTGGGTAGGTTTATAAAACCGGTTAGATATGTAGATGTAAGTGCTGGTGAGGCAGAAGCTGTAAAGGCTAAGCTTTAGATAAGAGTATGAATGCGATTGCTTTGCTTGGTCTTGTTGGTCTGTCAGGTGAACTTGAGATCCCGTCTGAGATCCTGGGGGGAGATGGCTGCCTTATGTATGATAGAGGCCTTCTTGCGAGATGAGCAAGATACCTGCCCATTCCAAGGCCTCAAAGTAATATTTACTAGTACGACACATTACGAAGTACACCGCCAGACTATGAGTACATAGGTCGACATGTATCAATTCTTAATCTCGCAGTAAGATTAACGTACGAATTAGGCATGGAGGTACATGTCAGGCCGTGTCGCAAACCTCACGAGCGAGTGACAAAAATAATACCCCCCCAACCCTGGCAGGGCCACAGTGACGCAGCCCAAAATGGGAACAGGGAATACATGTAAGAAGGGCTTGGCAGACCTTGGACCGGGGTGGCCTGTGAATTTGGATATGCATGTTGTGTATCCCCCATGGAAGAAAATGAAACAAGCATAAGCCCCTGACAACCCTGTCAGTTCAGCATGTGCTACATTCAACCCCTGCCCAAGACATTTTTGCTCGATGTACTGTACATTCGTGGCGTGCATAGTCGATTAATTGCACCTGAAATTGGGCACTACCCGAAATAGCTGGTCGCGCATTACCAGGCCGGGAGAAGGCTGGTCGGTATTTTTCCTGGTCATATTTCTGATACTTCGTAATTCTTTCTTGTACGCATATTACGGATTGCTGTTTATTTGTTTTCCACTATATTAAATAAATATTTTTCTCAGGCGGTCAGGACATTGCTGTCTTAGAAAAAGAAAATAAGGTCAAAGCTCAGGTCTCGGGAGCACTGCATATACAGAGGACCCTAATTGACCACAGATCTCTCAACCTCGGCTTGGAATCCACTCATTAACGGCAGAATGAGGGATGAGTAATAACTCCACCGCGTCGTAGAAGATTCATAGAACATTAGAAGTTTCCACTTGATTGTCGTGGCTCCACAAACGTTAAGGACAAATCTTAAGAAGAATTTTTTTCGCGTGGGATATTACGCTGGGGACGAGATTTCACGATCCAGGTCATAGCTTTTTCAACTAGGGGTAGTGGGCCTTTCATTAACGGGTGGGCTACGTATCGAATGTTGGCGTTGCGGTGAAATGAACTGAAAAAAATGGTGTTCGATCATATCCGCTTCAAACGAGCGCCGTCTTTCGACACGACCCACTGCGAAGTTGATCCAGGCTAAACAGACGACGGTTCCGGACTCTCAAGATGAGGCGTAACGGTTAAGGTAAGCGGCCGTGCCTTCACGAAGCTGATGCTGCTAAATAACTCGGTGCCGCTGAACGTCAGTCTAATTGGGGCGTAGCGCGCCGCGCTGGAAATAATGGCATTTCCTATTTCACGAATGCCGAGATCATGTACCTTGCGACGTTAAGTAGAGCTTTCATCATTTTATGAAGCATGCAAGGAGAGGTCAGCTGGCCTCGAAACCCTGAACGACATCTGACGAAAGCTGGTCGAACCCCTGCATTCCAGCCCTAATTCCTGCGGTTTAAGTGGTTTTGTACTAAGACTCGTTCGGCTGGCTGCTGGTTTCGTGCTTTATTGGCCCAATAATGGAAAAAGAAGTAAAATCTGATTATCATGACAAAAAGCCACGGGCGATCTTCCTCAGGGTCGTTCAATCATGGCGGCCTGGACCCAGCCTTGTCTCTGTAAAAATTTAAGCTTACCAGTCTAATTCTAAGACATTGCGTTTGCGTACCTGAATTGTGCAATTCAGTAGCGTCGGAGATGTTTAATTGATTTGTGTCGGGAGCTAATACTAGGTACTATCTAGCTCTATACTGGATGGCGCCGGGCAGTCCGGACGCGTGGATGAAATCTCAAAGCGCGCCAGTCTTCGGTTTTCACGGCCAATGGCTTTTAGCACCGAGCTGAATATCAATACCTCAATTGCGGTCGAAACAAAAGGACCGGGGATCACGTTTGGGTATCTCAGCTGATATAGTATACAACATCAGGGGTAACATTTCGCGAGGACGGGGTGCAGCAGGTCTTACGCTCAGCTCTCTTTCGTGTTTAAAATCCGAGTTGAATTCCAATGTCATTTTGATGTCATTGATATATAATCCTTCATCGTGATGTACGATACTATAGGTTCGTAGTACGAGGTTAGAGCCAGTAGCCTTGCCCTAGCCTCTTAGGTTGGTCTCCCCCCGGCGAGCGACGGAATTTCTCATCCGAGAAGACCGCCGATGGTAGTCAGACGACGATACCCTCATTGCGACCTTCGTCAAGCTTTTATCACAAATTTTCTGCGCTTGCAACAGAATGGCGTCGAATACGGCGGATTTTTCATGGAGATTGGGCCGGTATGCCTACGTGAGTGGGAATCCGGTTCGAGCCTGAGGGCATGACTCATGATGGGTTGGGCGTGGCCCGTTTTCGACATGGTTGTAAATAGGCCGCTGCCGAGCGGTATGCTGACAGCGAAGCTGTGGAGGGCTACTGTACTCAAATGCTAGGGTATATTCACTGGTAGCGCGCAAAAAATACCTAACCCTAGGATCCATCTATCTGCATGATATGTTGCTCATACTTTTGATATTCTTGACTCTGCATTCAACATTCCGCAGGGCTGATGAAAGTGACGTACAAGTACCCTGTATTTCTCCATCAGTGCGTGCATAGTCCCCTGTTGAATATCATACATCAACCTTGAACTCTGGAATATCGTGGGGATTTCATGAATTTCACCGCTTTTCGGGATTCACTGATGAGGATATAAGACATGTTTATCACAAGGCGTTTCTACCCACAGAGAAAAGTTACCGGTACTCCTCAACGTAAGTCTCAGGCGGTGGACGAATATCGCAAGATGCTACTGTTAACTTGATGCTGCACTACTTGCGTGATACAACCCACCCAAAACGGCTTAATGTGTGCTACTAAGTATCAATATCATCGATTCCATACCTACCATTGCAACTTAAAATAGATATTTAGTGAAATTGGGTAGGCGTCATATATGTATGGAATAATATAGATCATTCAAGACAAACACAACTTGCATAAGACATATTCTCCGTGCACAATACGAGCTGACGAGACTTTAACAGAAGGTCATTAACCTCACAAAGAACATACCCCTGGACCCCCGAAAATCTTCCCCGTGGTTGAGGCCGAGTTCCGTTGGAAGCCTCGTTTTTTTGCGAATAATTTCCGCGCCTCGACAAATTCCATCAGTTGGCAATATGTGGGCGAAGCAAGCTTCGGTCCTTGACAGCCAGGGGGTATTTGTCAGGCTACCAGGGGTTGGCCCTGATCTCTCGCTTCTGTTTGATTAGAGTGGGATCTAATTTCTGCTCAATCGTTTTCTAGAAGAATTCTATGAATGTCTTGGCCCTCTCTCCTTTTCCCCAATGACCTCACAGTCCCATCTCAAGCCCCATAGTTCCACTATATCAGAGTCCTGAATCTTAGCGTAGCCGTTTCAGCATTTTTTGTTGAACGTTCGGCAGACACCGCGCAACAAAAATGGGACGAAAGCAGGCAGATTAATCTCCAGATTCCTTCAAGGCAACAAGAAATGTGACAATAGTAGTTTAATGGGTGCCTTAGCCTTGGCGGGCGATCGATGTCGTTACCGATTCCGGGCATATCGAACTAAGATCGCCACTGAATGTACATAAGTCGCATATTGCTGCCGTGACGGTCATCTAGCGTATGCATAAGGCTCTAACCCTAACTCTATTCGGCATCAAACACGCCAGGCGAGGCAAGTTACCAGCGCCTTGGGTCTGGAAAATCTTCACTGGGATTTAACGAGCCAATATTCTATACGTTCCGGGTCCATTCACATTCCTCGTATAATCGACTGGTGTTTTGAAACGTCCACGTATCAAGAGTCTAGCAACAGGGCTCCTACGGAAGAATCGGTTTGCGGACTAACGGTTGCATTTGAGTCAGCTCCGAAGAGGCCATATTTTCAACCTGATGACATTCTGCAATAACCTTGCGCAAGGAAATCCCTTGCGTGAATGTCTCTCCCGCCAGAGGTATAGTGTAGCAATGGCAAGCTTTTGTTCCAGTCGTCAGCCAAATCAGCGCTTGGATATACCTCATCCATAAGCACCACCTATATGCATGGATGTCATGCTGCAGCTTAAATCCTTCGAAACCTCTCAGACATTCGAACCAACAAATCAGACCTGTCAGACTGTAACGCTAGTTTCTGTAGGTACAATACAACCACGTGAGATATGTATTACAGCCTTACAACAAGGTTGGGACAGTATCATGCATGTGCGCGAGTATACGACCTCCAACACGATAAGCCATGGCGCGCAGTAGCTCGTCGCCCTAGTATTAGCGAGGCTGAGATAATGCACTGATAAAGACTGCCATTCTCCGCGCGCCGTGGATGTAGGTGTGTTGCAGATATGCAAGCCGATTCTAGCTGCATATTCCATACCTTTGGGGTCGAAGCAGCACCTCGCTAACAATTTCAGCCATCCATGGATGATATCTCCTATTCGCGAATTTCCTAGCGCCATCACCCTTCAGTTGGTAGCACAGCTCGGAGGGTCGCTTTAGTGTACGTAGACGGGCAATCAATTACTCAGTGTTCCATTCTTCTGAGGTTCAGCTCGTTCTCACCGCTACAATTCGCAAACGGCAAAAAGGTCATCAGACGTCGGGAGATAATTCCATCTTTCCACCGATCGCCGATAATAAACGAATGAGAGCAACAAGATGGGATTTTGCGATCGCGGATGCCACGGATCCCCAATGTAGGGCCATCGTATGCTGCAGTAGGAGGTACTTTGCTTTGCCACACTAACTCGAGCTGAACTACGCAAGTCGATCATCTCGATTGACCAATGGAGTGCTGATAGACTTGAACTCTGAAACATCGACAGCTCATCAGTGACATATCCCAGGCCTGAGAACAGACCACCGTGCAGACGTCTTCCCCCGCGATATCACTTATTTCCCACGTGGAAGACAGGGGCGGTGAGATATAACCCCTGATCTTAGGCCATCGCCCTCATCCAATTACTGTAGTGGTCCGAGCAATTGAGGGAGATGTGCGACTTGCGACGAACGAGGTGGTCTGATCACCGGTCACGATGTTGAAGATTCGAAGTGTGAGTAGTATACCTCTACGGACAGGAGCGTCATCTTTGACACGGGAATGTCCATGCAACGACACGTCGCCGAACGTGCCCTTTCATACGAGGCCGATAATCTTGTGCAATACGATGTAGCTCTGCGCCCGAGGGTCTCCCAGTCTTCCCACACTTGAATCGTCGCAAGGAGGCTCATACTCGCTTGTGCGCGACGCTAGTGAAATTCGGCAATCAAGTGTCACCCACGATGTATGACCTATTCCTTCAATGGGCATGTCAATAGGTCCTGTTATTGATTTTTGAATTTATCCACGAAGCCACTAGTCTCCTTCCAGCCACATCGCCGCGTAACGAATAGAAAGGGCTGAGGCGTCCCTGAATCATCACATCATCATCCAAGTCTCAAGGTTACCTACGATTCGGCTCAGAGGTGAAGGATTAGGCAACCCGAGCGCTTCCTCTTTCCCGTTCTCTCGGAGAGGGTGTAGTGCCCAAGCCTTGATCGCCCAAGAATACCACACTACTATGGTATCAGGCATAACTTTTCTGACCCTGTCAGGTACCTTACAAGCCTGGCACAGGCCATCGATTTTAGAAGATCTTTTTAACAGGGCTTATTAAGTATCATCTTAGCGTATAAAGTATCCTTTTCTTCCCCTGCTCGGCCCATGTCACGCCTAATCCCAATTTAGCGATACCTGACAGGCTCAGAAAATCTACCCATAACACCATAGTACGAAGCCATGATTGTGGGGGAATATGCGAGCCTGCCTGCTTTCGTATCCATTGTCTTGGTGTAGCGCCAACCCCATAGGGCATCCCTCTGCCATCACGTCTTACAGGTACCAGTACTCGAATCAATATGATTGATTGCCACTAGCACATGGCATAAGATTTTTGATGATATCGATATTACCATACCCACGGCGCTGTCCTTTTTCTGCGTAATTTCCCATTTTCCATCCTAGTTATGCGCCAACCGCTTTCGCCTTGGTCACGCGGCCACTAAAACAGGCCAAGGATGCCGAACGACGGATAAGCGGGAGCTTTTGTCCATCGACAAGAAGTCGGTCTGACAGGCACGAACTAGTTGTCGACGATCGTCAACCCCTCGCTGAGCCCTCCATCACCAAGTGTGAGAGGGTGGGCAGCACTCTAATGGCGCATCAACGGGATACAATAGTGGCAGTGGGGGCTACCCAACAGGAGACGCAATACATACGCAGTCATACACAGACCGACAAGTAAAACAAGTAAATAATCATGGCTGCTAGATGCCAAGTGGCTGAACGAGCCACCGTCGTATTGAACGATTAATAACACAGGACGGTCCGGGGCATTGATCGGCGCGGACCCCAAGCCCTTATCATACGACACGGAACGCAAGAGGTCGAAGTGGATTGGTAGTATCGCATCATTTGCTCTGACGAGCGCACAGTTGAACCCGAAAGGCGAAACCCCCCGCCAACCTGCCGAGGGAATCCGACGCTCTGGGTTGCCAAGCGTCTCGATCTGCAATCTCGCGACACACGTGTTCCAGGCGGCACAGTCCCAATGGTACGCGTAGGATAGGATTGCGACCTGGACCACAAAATGCAGCCCGATAAGCTTGATGAGGAGATATCAGCCGTAATGACGAAGGTCCCTACACCCTCCTGTGCCTCGCCCGGCCAATCTGATGTCTCGATCTATCTCCCGATCCGCCAATAGTAAGCCCTCCCAAGGAACTTCTCTCCCGCCCTATCCACGCTGGTGTGTGTCACACCAGTCAGGGCAGAGAGGGGAAAGTTCATGATCATTGGAAGAACGCGATTGATGGAGGGGTGGATGAGCAGTGATGGTACGGCACGGCGCCGTTATTCGTGATGTGGTGATACCTTTACAACCTGCCTGGTAACCTAGGCACACGTTTTTTTTTTTACTAAACGGACGTACGGAGTATACCCTCCACCTGGCCTACATACATACCAGCATACCTGTAATGCCTGCCTGCTATGATTGCGCAACCCAGTAAATTGAAAAAAGACCGACGGACCCGAAACTTCACTAGGTAATATTTCCTATCGTCAGCTGACGAACACCATCATGTATTATCAATGCCACTATAGGTCTTGCCCTGGCGAGGGCAGATCTTAGCGTGAATAACCGATTGCTAGCAGCAATTAATGATGAAAATAACCAGAAATCAAAAGAAAAAACACGAATCCCCGTGGATCCCGAGCATCCCCAACTCGGCGAACGACCCCAACGACGAACTGGGGTAGACAAACATCTAATGTACTGTACATCCCTTGTTGTTGTAGCGCAGGCAGGCTGAGTAGAGGCCAGGGGTTCGCCGCACGCTGGAAACGAGAAAAGGCTGACGAATCGTATTTTGACCTGTTTGATAGGTACATTGGGCAGTGGCTTTAGTCCAGCCTGTAAGCATCTAAACGCCAGTCCTTACTGACTGACTGCTTACAATACCATACATACCTACATGTCTAGGTGCAGTACGCATAGACGCATATGCTTACCGCGCATTAGTCTCGTAGTCGCTTGCTGGACCAAGTCTGACAATGCTAACGGGAAACAAAAAGGCTTGGGTGGTCATAACCATAACCATAATCACTAAAGAGTATTTGCCGCTGACCATCTTTTTTACCAATATGGAAGAGCGCTTACGACAGACAGGTGACCCCAAAATATCCCTCCTCTAGCCGCCTTCCGCATGCACTCCGCCGCAACCGGGGTACGAATACCCGACGCACGGGAGTCCTAGCACCCAGGTCCGGGGCTGCGGTGAATGAACGGGTCGTCGACGCTTTCTTGGTACGACCTAAGCAAAAAAACAGAACCAAACAGGAAAAAAAAAAACAATAGCGAACTCCAAATTTAACTCCAAATTCCCAACTCCAGATTTGTTTGGCGGACAATCACCAGCCTACGGACTTTTAATAAACGATGTATTATGAAGCACGATGTGACAAACACCGGTCACCGACACGGCCGGAGGCCATAGCAGCCGGACGGGGCTGCTGCAGGCTACTACGTAGTAAGTAAGTCGGCGATAGATTTGTTTGTTTGCTCTATTTTTACGCCAACCTCGAATTTAGATAAAGTTAGGTATTCAAATCCCTTTGCAGCTTGTACTGCAGATACTAAGCAGACAAAAAACTACGAGTAATATACACACACTTGATAGATCGTATTGCCGTATTGTCCTCTTGAAAAGTACCTTGTTGTTGATATGCCAGGCATCCGTGTGTTGGAAGTCCTAATTCAATTTGCGCATTTTTATCATTCAACCGTAGGGCCGGCTTGAAGCCACCGAGGCCCTTCACCACCAACATCCATGGAGGACTATTGTCCAACAAGGTCTATCCTGTAGGCATGAGCACAATACTCGGAGTTGAAGTATGATGTATCGTATTGTTTCTTATTTGTACGCTAATGCCAATTCTGCAGCATATTGTCTGTGTTGTCATATTAATCCTTGCTTGATATGTAACCTCTTATCTCTATGTATGAGGAGTGTCTAGGTATGTATGAAAGGATGTAGGTATCTTACTAAGTCCTAGGAATGAGCACAGACATGTCTTCAAAGGCCGACTTTGCAACCTTACAAATATAGGTTGTCTTAGGTGCCTAATGTAGGCATCAAAGCCCGATTAGCTATGAGTTTGTAGTATACTTCGACATATGGCATTACCACGGAGGAGTGTCCTGATCAAGCATTGATACCTCTTTAACGGACTAACCTTAAGAACTCATGTTTCTGTAGTTGTTTGAGGCAGTGCTCGACTGTTGAAGAAAAGTAGGATAGCTACAATGATAGATACAGCTATTCTTAGAAAAAAAATTGCTCAAGACGAGGTAGCTAGTACACCGAGAGCTCGATCTCCTTTTCCTCCACGGACTTTGCTGGAGATTCACTTCGAGCTTATTGTTACCAAAACAGGAGATAGGTCCGTTGCAGCTCAGAGACCATTTATACTCTGCCTAAAGCACGTAATCCCGTATTCCTAAACCGACCTGCTGGATCATGTCCGAATATGTAGGTCTTCACGTGCATGATCACGAGGACTTCTTCACCCTTCGGTCACGACTAGTAGCAAGCGTACCTACAAAAAATTTACCAGCTGAAACGTCTGCAGTGTTTCTCCGCTCATCCGAGGTCGGAGCCGAGAGTCTGTCGGGCAGCCCGGCGCAGAATCGGAAGTCCCCTTACGTGAGCTGAGCGGAGCCCCAACTAGTCCC
Source organism: Hypoxylon sp. E7406B (assembly GCA_000931505.1). Taxonomy (NCBI): domain Eukaryota; kingdom Fungi; phylum Ascomycota; class Sordariomycetes; order Xylariales; family Hypoxylaceae; genus Hypoxylon; species Hypoxylon sp. E7406B. The sequence continues at coordinate 141,545 of JYCQ01000137.1, read as the reverse complement.
CGAAGCTAAGGGCACGGGCCGGATCCAAGAGTGCGGTTCGGTAGATCCTATTATGTGGTAGTTGGGGGGAATATAGGCGAACTTTTGTCTGTATTGAGTTCTTGTCGTTCGTATACAAGCTGTTGTAGATTAACTAGACTCACCCCTTGCTTCCACCTTAAGGGGAAGGTTACTCCTACAACACCATTCCCCATCTAATTCCCGTCTGTTATTTCGTTAACGAGTGAGTACAGAGTCAAGCGTGTGTTTTTGCCACTTCGATAAACCTCTCCAAAACTGGGTCTCAGTTTAGGGATCGGTCAATTAAAAGTAATAGTATCGAATATTTCGACGAGAAATTCTCTTTGAAAACAGGGAAACCCCCGAATCGGCACATCTACGGCTTGGGGGCTGGACAGGCGGTGTAGTTGGAAAAAATATTTCAAATCATTTTGCATAGCACCGCGTAGTACGTCACAGCGCATGTGTGGTTTCTGCAGCTAAAAAGCTGGGTTCAGTTAGATGAATTAGATAAGACTCTCATGACCACATGCTGATTGCTTAGCCTATCTCAAAGAGAAGGCTGTTTGGGCTTGCGTCGACAACGTGGCCTGCAGAGCTGCGTAGAGGCCATGTATGGAAACCTGTAGGGTCTCAGAAATGAAGAATTCCATGATGCGGATAGGATATAGCATGTGCTGCCCAGGTTTCACCGCAGAAGGATCTGAGTTTGTTGCGACGGTAGCAATCAAATGTCTGGTCGACTTCCGCAGCCCTCTCTGCTCTAAGCCCGCATTCACCGCCGCACTGAACGATCTGCCATCTTGAATATGGTATCCTATGCCGATAGATCGCTCTGGAACGGCATGCACCCATCTGCGTCTAGTAAGCCAACACGCATGGGTTGGTCACTGTTTGCCAATCATTACGGCCATGTAATTAATTGTAGTGGACGGCGAAATCCTTCAGCCCACGTGGTTGAAAATTGGGTGACGTGCATGAATGCTACCCGCGAATCCCATCGCGGGTACTGTAGCGCCTGTGGAATCGTGAATCATGACATCTCCGCGCCCGCCGGTACTTGGGTCGACATGATGAAGTTCTCCATCATGGCCTGGCCTCCGCCCCCAGGTTTCGTCGCATGGCTGCCGCCCGCAGCGGGCGTTGGTCTGCCGCGGCCCGTTTGTTGGGGGCCGCTGCCGATGTTACCGTCGCGGCGCTTCACAACGAGGCACAGCACGCGTCCGTAAATAGAAAATCCCTCGTACGAGATGTCCATGGCCAGTTTCTTCTTGTCATCATCGTTGTTGATGTTGTCGTCTCCTCCAGCATTGCCACCCACCGCCTTTGCTGCAGAATCCACTGCTGCTGCTGCTGCTGCTCCTGCTCCTCTGCGGCGCTTGGCTGGTGGCGACCGCGTGCCAACGTCGTCATCCCGATCGTCATGCACGAATAGGTCTTCTTCCTCGTCCTCCTGGCTATCCGATACGATCTCCACGTCACTATTTTGCTGATCACCCTCGTCGCGATCTGCGCCTGTTTCTGTTTCTGTATTCCTGCGTGCGCGCTTGGGTCGCCTGCCGCTGCTGCTACCCGCTGCGGTCTCATCTGCCGCCGGGATCGCGGCCAAGGTTACTGCGGCGTCCTCATTGTCGTCCTCTTCATGCCTGATGGCTGGACCCAGTTCAGCTGCAGCATCGACATCGATGGGTGCTTCGTTCGTCTCGCCAATCAAGCGACCCGAGTTGGAAGTCAGCTTGGTCTGCGTCGTGTCATGGAAGTGCTTGTGTTTCGTGAGGAGCGCGTGGCGGGKGCTTGTCTCGGTAAGAAAGATTGATACCTCGAAGTCATCTATAATGTGTTACGTTATTGCATAATTCTAGTAGATCTCTCTCAAGCATTGCGCAGAGTACCCATGACAGATAATGTACAGTACTCTCGTTCTCTGCGGGTTCGCAGCGGTCACATGGAACGGTATTTCATATATGCGACCTACCTTCGACCACTACATCCTTGATGCCCTTTTTCTTGGTGCTCCGCTTTCGACTTCGTTCTCGCTCCTCGCGGAGTTTGGGTAAGACGAGCGGCCGCACGCTCTCGATGACTCTTGGCAAAACCGGGTTTCTCGGGTTGAGGAGCCAAGTATGGGCCAACGCAGGGTTGTCAAGGTAGATGCGGCATTCAAGAACTGAATATTTGGTTATGCGAAGGTACCGGCGGATTGGCGCCATGGCGGAGTAGAACGCCAGGCATTTCGCGATATATGACTGTGTATTTTGTAAGGATCTGCGAAGGATACATGAATTGGCGGATGACTAGGTATGAGGTCACACTTGGTTCTTTATCGATAATAAGAGTACTTAGATACTTGTGTGTAGCCTTACGCTTGTGGCTGAGGCTCAAGTAATATGAAAGATTTGATTGGCTATATCTTCAATCTGTATGATATAGCGCCGCTATAGTGGCTAGAACCTATCGATAACGATACGGTAGCGATAAGGCCTCATTGCCAGCTGACTGACGGCTCCGTCACAAAAAATACTTGAATTTTCGTGATGCGATCTGCTCGTGCGTTGAGATCTCGTAGAATCACAGCCACAACAATGATATTGAGAGGATCATGTCGAAGTCATGGTCGGCAACGCTGAGATTGCCGAAATCCACCTTTCCGTATGTTGCTTGCCCCGACGATGTTCTACTAAAGCTGATTGTCCTGGATTAGCCCGAGGCCTCTCCCCAACTTCCGGGATCAGTACATCCAACGATGTGCTGACCGTTTCTATGAATGGCAAAAGCAAAATCGGTCTTCGGATCATACTTTTATGATTCACGATGGCCCGCCTTATGCCAATGGTAATCTCCACGTGGGCCATGCCTTGAATAAGATCCTGAAGGATATGATTCTAAGAGTGAAAATACAACAAGGTCAGCATCTAATCAGACGTATATCACTAGGCTTCTAAGTGACATAAATCTTATACGTAGAAATTTGTAGGTCGAAGGGTAGACTACGTTCCGGGATGGGATTGCCACGGGCTTCCGATCGAGCTTAAAGCTCTCGAGAACTCGGAGGGAGCGAAGCTCACACCCGTTGAAATCCGAAAGTCTGCTCGGAATCTAGCTTCCAATACTGTTCTAAAGCAGATGTTCGGCTTCCGGTCCTATGGCGTCATGGGCGACTGGGACCGAAGATGGACTACGATGGATGCGGCGTTTGAGATTCGACAGCTTCGTTTGTTCCAGCAGATGATTAAAAAGGGGCTCATATATCGTAGGTATAAGCCGGTATACTGGTCACCATCTTCAAGAACTGCCCTAGCCGAAGCCGAGCTAGAGTACCGAGACGATCACATCTCAAATGCGGCTTGGATCAGGTTCCCTCTAACGGACGAGTGGAGAACACTCCCTCAGTTTCAACATTTGCAACACCTGATCGAGGGGCAACTATATGCCGTAATATGGACTACGACCCCATGGACGCTACCCGCGAACAGGGCTATCGCAGTACACGATGACTTGGAATACTGTGTCGTTCGCCATGGGGTCAACAGCTTGCTGGTCGCTAAGAGTCGTCTTGATACGCTCATCTCCAAAATTGGCGCGAAAGATCATGTCCAGGTGATTGGCACTTTCGAAGGCAAGCAACTAACCGGCTTGAAATACGTCAATCGACTTCGGGGTAAAGCTGGCGTTCCGCAACCTATTATACATGCAGATTTCGTGTCAGCGGACTCCGGATCAGGACTTGTACACCTCGCCCCTGGCCATGGCTTCGATGATTATAATGTCTGTCGCCCACTTGATATTCCCGTCGCAGCTCCTATAGATGACGAGGGAAGGTTCACCCCAGATGCATTCCCTGATTTACCTGAAGCATTACTGTCAGCTCCTTCGGTGATTGAAGGCGGCGGTAAGAATGTGCTTAGTCTTCTCCAATTGCAGTGCGACGTCTTGTGGGTGGAAAAGCATCAGCACAAATATCCGTATGACTGGCGAACGAAGAAGCCAGTGGTTATCCGAGCTACCGAGCAATGGTTCGCAGACGTTGAATCCATCAAACAAGAAGCCCTTGCAGCCCTTAAAGACGTTCGCTTTCTTCCGGAGCCTGGTAGAAATCGGCTTGAGAGCTTTGTTCAGGGCCGAAGCGAGTGGTGCATATCGCGACAGCGTGCCTGGGGTGTTCCGATTCCTGCTTTATACGACGATAAGGGTGCGGCTGTAGTTGACGAGGAAGTAGTCGAGCACATCATCTCGGTCATTCAAGAGCGAGGAACTCACGCTTGGTGGTCCGATGCCCCGGACGACACAGCCTGGATCCCACCTTCGCTAAGGGAAAAGGGTAAATACCGTCGAGGAGCAGACACTATGGATGTATGGTTTGATAGTGGAAGTAGTTGGACTATGATGAAGCGCCGCGCAGATGTTTATCTCGAAGGGTCTGACCAGCACCGTGGCTGGTTCCAGTCTAGTCTTCTCACGCGAATTGCCGCGGGAGCTCAGGCGGATGCCGACTTAGAGAAAGGTGCACCTTTCAAGCAACTCATTACCCACGGCTTTACGTTAGACCAAGACGGAAAGAAGATGTCTAAATCACTAGGGAACATCATAGAGCCGCAGCAGGTCATGGATGGTAGTCTATTACCGCCAGTCAAACGGAAGAAAGGAAAAGCAGTCGCCCAGGGCACACCTGCTTACGATGCGTTGGGCCCGGATGCTCTGAGGCTATGGGTTGCAGGCAGTGACTATACTTCGGATGTCGTCATTGGAGTCCCTGTGCTCAGTGCTATTCATTCCGCATTAATCAAGTATCGTACCATCGTGAAGATGCTCCTCGGTTCAACGCACGAGTCCGCTAGAACTGCGCCTCTGACTTCAACCGACCATATCGCTCTTGTACAGCTCCAAGACACGATGGAGGAAGTAGGTAAGGCATTTGACAACCACGAGTTCTACAAGGGATTTGCTGCCCTGAATAGATGGGTGACGAATGACCTATCAGCTTTCTATCTTGAAGCGTCGAAAGACCGACTCTACTGCGGGGATGGAGGAGGCGTCCTCGAGCCCTTACTAACCGGCCTCCTGAGGATGCTGGCACCGATGACGCCATTACTTGTTGAGGAGGCATGGGATCACCGCCCCGAGTGGATGAAACAAGACTCGTACGTTTACCTTGGTGCTTTGTATCCGCTGCAATACGCTAATATTTGAATCTAGGTCTTTGGTTCATCCGCTTCAACAGCTCTACGCTGACCCCATTATCGATCCCAGCCGCCTCACACACGACCTTACTTCCTTAAAGAAAGATATTCCGGTTCTCATGTCAGTCCACGCAGCTATAAAATTTAGCCTCGAAACTGCTCGAGGCGATAAGGTCCTAGGATCGTCTCTGCAGAGTTCGGTCATCCTCGATGTTACAGACTCACCGACTCGAGACGTGCTACAGAAGTACGCAGATGAGCTAGAGGCTATGTTCGTCGTCTCATCTGTTGACATAAACGCCGCACTCCCTGTGGACCCGGAGTGGTGCTACAAAAAGGAGTTCGAAGCCAATGGCGTCAAAGGAACTGTGATTGTACTACCGCCTAAGCAGTCCAAGTGTCCCCGCTGCTGGCGCTACGTTGCGCCTGAAGAAGATCAGCTGTGCCACCGATGCGAGGATGTGGTGMCCAGCCACTCTCATGTAAATTAACTGGCATTGTGTAAATCACATGTAGACCACCTCTACTTAAAAGACTAATACGCCTGTTTGGCATCTATTTCTTTTAAGTTTTCCTGGTGTATCACACATCCTTCAACGTTCCAATGACCTCAATTTAACCACCAGTCATTCTACTACGATCAGTTCCCAACCCTCGATATTTCTGCCGATGCGAACATGACAAGCTGGATCAGGGTTTCGATACCGGTCCAGTGGACAGGTTCATCGTGGTATATTCTCTTACTGGTGCCCATACCCTACTAGTCCTAGGTGCCCTAGTCGCTTTCACCATGCCAATAAAGTATATAAAGCTTAATGATCCATGGATGGTTTTCGCTTACGCCTCGAGCAGTGAATTAGCGGATATCATAGAGGAGGCGAGACAGCTTAAGGCTGCAGACCACCTTAAGATGATCGAGGAAAAGGGGCTAGACACCGAGATGGTAGGCTTGGGACCCGACGAATTCGATCGAGACATCAGCATTAGAAAGAAATCCCATATGGTTTAGAATTCCGACACAGACTCCTCCAGCGAGGCTGCTACCGAGCTTACTACTGTAGAATATGACGCCGAGGAGTCTACCACGGAAGCGCCCTCCACTGAAGAACTTGTTCCCAGGTCCTCCAAGGGCTCGGCTGAAGAGTTTACTGCCGCCAACGCTAGTGTCCAACCTTAAAGCACTTCATGAAGCAGTTATATCAAGTTACTCCCAATCCTGCTTGGTGTTCACCGCTAACTGGTGCCGAAAGAAGCCCTTCATTCTATTTTCTTTTGCCAAAAGAGAGAAGGGAAGAATGAAAGAAAACGGGTGGGCTCTACGGTCGTTAAATCGAGGCAGTCTGATATTTATTGCCATGTACGCTACCTTGGGCCGACTTGCGTGCATCTTTAGGGACTGTTTCGTTACCGAATCTGCGGCTGGKTAAGGTCCGTCTTCTGTCTCCTTGGTTTGGGTGGTGATGTAGTTGCCTCATCGACCTGATATAATTTTGCCGCTCCCGTCCAGACGAAATCAGCTGTGCCAAAGTTGACCTTAACTTTACAGGGCCCGTCCGAGTGGCCTATGCACGGGTATAGCTTCCGGTAAATGAGTTCTTCTGATTTACTGACTGCGTTGCAACTGTCAGTACACTTACACTCTAATGGGAAGCAGGATAACCTGGGACGCTCCTAAGTCTCTGTAGATTGAAACGATGCTTTATAACGGTAGGGGGTTTGAGTGGTAGTTGGATGTTGGTGGGCCACTTACAGACGACTTCACCGTCTAGGGTAAAGAAATATTCCCCCGCGTCGTAATCGACGCCGCAGCCGACGATATTTCCCGGTCCATAGGCCCGATCGGCCTGATACTTCCACGCTGGATCCTGCTCGTAAATACCGCTATCGTCACCATGATACCCGACGGACCACACGTTCCACCCCGGGTGTGCGTGAAACTGGTTACAAAACTCGCCACATAGACCGATGGTGATGATTGGAGCAGGGTCATCTGACCCTTGAAGCTCCGTCTTTTCCACTGTCACTTCGAAGTACGATCGTCCCAACTTTCTCGGAGGAAAGGGGTAGTCGGATCGAAGGCATATTTTGCCTTCGTCATCAGTGTCATTATCGTCGGCGGGGTTTTCATTAGCTGCTGTTCTTGGTTAGCATGAATGTCGAGTCTTGCCATGAAAAAGGGGCACCTTTGCCGAGCAGGCAGATTTAGAACTCACCTTCATAGTAAGCCTCTAACCCATCAGCGGAAATGTCGACCTTATCATTCGCTGTCTCCCACATTGACGGCCAGACTAGAGCACTCGGTATCCTAGTTTTCGACAGCATCTCATCATTATAGTCCGAAAGGTGTATCCTGGGGTCTGCTTGGTATAAGAAGTGGTGGATGCTCCAGCCATCCAGATCGGTCTCATCGCTTATCTGTTGCATGAGCGACTCCAAACTCTTCCAGAGGTCCGGCTTGTCGATCTCAGTGGCGAGCCGTAGCTCCCTGAACCCTAAGCTTGAGCCATCAAGGGTTTTGGGGAGCCGGTTAAGACAAGCATCCAGAAACTTCATATTAACCTTCCGCCGAGACACGAAGCCGAGCTCGAAACCAGATCTCTGGTTACTCAGTCGCCGCTGGAAAGGATCGACGCCGAGCTCGAGGAATAGGAGGGAGAGCGGTTCGTCTTTGTATCCTAGCCTAGGGCTGTGTAAATAAGTCTCTAGTCCATTGAGGCCCTCCGTGGATAGCTCGCCAAGCAGGCGGGGTTCCTTATCTACAAGGAGCTTGACGCCATCACGAAAATGTTTCTCGATCGCCTTCCAGTACGCGGCTACTAGATCGCCGTAGTCCCAGCCCGTTCCAGGAGCCTGCGGGCCGTCCCCACCAAGTAGGAGTGCTAGACTCTCCGTCTTCTTCTCCTCGGCAGCGATATTGAGGCACGTCGTTCCCTTAGCCGTCTTAACCTTGAAGTCAACCCTCCTATCGATGAATTTCTTGACCACTTCGGTCGAGCAAAACTTGGTGGCTATGTGGATCGGTGCGAATCCCTCATCGCTCGGCTTGATCAGGTCGACGGCGTTGCTACCGAAGTAGTCAAGTAGGATTTTGACAACATCGTCTTTCCCCATTGAGAGTGCCCAATGCAAAGCCGTGCGGCCCTTTTTTTCAGTGGTGTTGGGGTTAGCCCCGTTTTCGAGGAGGAAGCTCACGACGTCCGGGTGGCCCCAGTAAGCTGCGAGGTGTAGTGGCGTAAATTGATCGGAAGTTTGGAGGTTGATATCAGCGCCGTTCTGTGTGAGGAGCCGGGCTATGCCGATATTATTGGCGGCTACGTGGAGTGGTGACCAGCCGCGACTGTCGCTGAGGCCAACGCTGGCAGAATGTTCAAGGAGCTTCGTGACGGCCGAGACATTCCCTTTCCAGGCCGCCAGAAGTAGCGCCGTTGCACCAAGAGAGTCGACTTTGTCGATCGACGCACCCGCTTTGAGTAGAATCGGGACTGCCTCTGCTACGTTCTCTGCGGCCGCTATATGAAGAGGCGCCACATCGTGGACAGCAAGGCAGTTAGTGTTTGAACCACGTTCGATGAGCTTCCTTATGTTGTCCACCTTGCCGCCGCTGATTGCGTCATGTAGTGGCGTCCGGCCCCGCTGTCCGCGGTGGTGGATGTCCGACCCGGAATCAAGCAGGAAGGTCAACACTTCAGTCGAACTCACCCTGGAAGCCCAGTTGAGCAGAATTGCCCCATCCTTATCTTTTATGGTAGGAAAATCATGCCAGCTCCCTGCGAAAAACTTAAGCACGTCGAGAGCCGAGAACTCGATGGCTAGCTTCAGGTTGCGCCATCTGTGGGCTTCATCTGCATCGACCTGGAAGAGTTCCTTCACCATGGGTAGATTATTCTGGACGATAGCATAGTATATAGGTGTCCTTCCTTCGTCGTCTGAGGCGTTGATATCGGCGTCCTGCCCAATAAGCAGCCGTGCCGATTCGAGGATTCCCTTATTTGTGGCCATGTGCAGTGGCGTCTGGCCCAGAATATCTGAGCTGCTAGCCTCAGAACCATGCTCTAGAAACAGCTGGACTACTAGTGCGTTTTCGACGGCTAGATGGAGAGGCGTCTCGCCCTGCTGTGAGCGTGCCGCGACATCCGCCCCATGCTCTAGGAGCAGCCTTGCGACGTCGATGTGGTCCAACATCGCTGCGTAATGAAGTGGTGTGTAGCGCAACGAGTCAGGGGCATTGATATTGACGGCCCGGCTCACGTTGGGCCGGTAGACTAGAAGCGTCTGGACCACCTCACAGTAGCCGTATTTGGCAGCATAGTGAAGGGGCGTCTTCCGCTCCGAATCCTCCCGGTTGATGTCAGCGTTGCTCCGCAGCAATGTCAATACCATCTCATTGCGGCCCTCGATGGCGGCGACCGAGAGTGGGACGCAGTCCACTTGGCCATCTTTCCCATCAGGTGATGCTCCGTTCTGAAGAAGATACCGCACGACTAGGAATTGGCTGGATCTCAATGCCGCGATGAGTAGCCGGTCTAGATTGCCCGTCTCCTCGCGAACTATAATCTTCAATGTCGATAGATGACCGTGTTGGGCAGCGAGTTCGGCAGACGTTCTGGATTCAGAATCTTCCAACTCAGTATTGGTTCCTTCGTCAACAAGAAGCCTTGTAACTTCGGTATATCCGTTCTCTGCTGCGTAGTGGAGAGGCGTCTTTCCCTTGGTATCCTTGGCATCGACCTCCATGGAAAGATGTTTGGCTTTCTTTATGATGGCGATGATGATGGACGTCACTTCCTCGGAGCCTGAACGGGCAGCGATGTGAAGCGGTGAGCAACCGTCATTGTCTATAATATACACCGTTTTATTGTTTTGGGTCACGATGTCCTCCACAACCTGTGGACAGTTCATGATGGCATAGTGTAGAGCCGTTCCACCAGCATCATCCCAGACTCTGAGATCTGCGCCGTACTTTATGAGATACCTGACCACCTCAGCATGACCCATGCGCGTCGCAAGGATTAAGGGGGTCTGAGAATTCTTGTCTTTGTTATCAATCGCCTTCGCTTCGCCTTCTCTCTTCGTCTGATCTAGTGCTGCATTCTTTTCCATGAGGAAGTGGATGATATCTATGCTTCCGCAGATCGCTGCAATATGCAGTGGCGTCTGGCCATGCTCGTTTACCCTTACTGGATTGGCCAGCTTCTCAAAGAGTATCTGTACTGTCCTTAGACAGCCCGACGACACAGCCTTGTGAAGTGGAAAATGCTCATTTATCCGTTCGCCATGTTCTTGCAAGAGGTGCTTGATAGCTCTGTCATTACCATTTAAGATTACGCACGCCACGTAATATCTCGATTCAGTGTTCAAGATGCCTACATCGCATGTCGAATACCCGCGCTTCACATGGACCGTATTTGGCTCACATGTGAGCATATTGTCGCCGAGGAGATTAGGAATGATGGATGCGAGGCCGATGTAGCTGGCCATCACTGCGGCTTTTAGTCGTAGTTCAGCGTCTGCGGCTGCAATTGGCAAGACTCCTCCTGTTACAGCTGACATGTCTCCTCTCGAAGACACGTTTTCTGTGTATATCGACCTTACCTGGTCCGATTCTGCGTGTTCGTTAAACTCCATAGAATATTCAGCAAAAGGGTCGGACGACAGGCCGTTACTAAGAAGGTATAGCTCAAACCATCTACTCGCGACAACCTGTCGGCTCAAGAAACCAGACACTTCATTTTTAAGATTCTCGTCGGGGTTATCGACCCGAAGGAAGTGGGTGGGCCAGAACCGGCAGGTGTAGTGTAGGAAGTCTAGGATTGGATCTCGGGGCTCTCGCGTCTGATTCTTAAACGACACGCTTGACAGGCATTTCTCCCGTGTTTTCCATTCCTCGTCACCGAGGATGAGGGCGAGATATCGTAGACAGAGAACGGTTAGGCGATAGTCAGTAGAGAGATGCAATTTTAGGTTGTAGTCCTCGGACAGGGTCTTCTTGGTGGTCCAGTTGATCATGCGTACGTGCTGGTTCTCTACCACTATGAGGCCGCCAAGGTGGTCATTTATGTCGCGTTCCATGTCCATAGACATGTTTCTAGTTATATTGAAAACACTTGGCTGGCTTATGTCGATGGCCACGGCTACAGCGAGCTCCTTGACATGTAGCGGCCGTGCGGCCAGCAGCACCCATGATAGCGCCATGGTGGCCCAGGAGTGTACCGGTGGCGGCTTGGCCGCCAGGGKCTTTACGTGCTCCTGATATAATAGCTCTTCAGTTGTGGGGCATTTAGATATGTTCAGGTCGATGGAACTGAGGGAGCTTAGGGAGAACGTGTGGAATATATGCACCAAGAACTCGCTTGTGGCCGTGAAAGACCCGTCAAAGGAGGTAGCCGCCGAAACTATGCTATCCTTAGCGGTCTTGCTGAGGTCCTTAATGAGGGAACTTGTACGGTACGGGTGCTCGAGACGGTGGCGCATTTTTACTCTAATCAGGCTGTCCCTGTATCGCTTGCACTCCGTCAAGTCGAGCTGGTATGGCTCACTACGTGTAAGGCCTCTGTGAAGCTCATGGCAGCTAACAATGAAGGTGCAGTTCGAGCCGCCGGATTCCAGAAAAAGCATATGGATCTTAGACCACCAGTCCCGCACTTCACTTGGCCAGGCCTCAAAGTCGTAGATAACGATTAAGAAGTCCACATTCCTGGAATGGAGAAAAATAGAAGATATAAGGATCTCGAGGCCCTCTGTCGTCCACGCCTCTTGGCGCAGTATCTGGTCCATCAGGTTACTAACCGGACGGAATAGCAATGGCCGCTGGGAGATGATTTGATGAATAAACAAGATGTAGACTCCATACAAACTCTGGGAGCGACCCTCGAAGAAGCTTGGGAAAATTTCGATAACGACGACTGAATATTCCTGCCTTATGCTCTGTGATAAGAGCTTTACAAGGGTTGACCTCCCGTGACCGTTGGGACCGGTCACCTGAACAGAGCCGCCCCTAACGTGTTCGAAAGAAACATCGCAGAGGAGCGGACGGTAGATATCTTGTAGGTCATTGAAGTCGTCCTGTTTATCCAAGGTGCTAATGTCATAGAGAATCCAGGGGGAAGATGAAAGTGATTGGAGAGCCTCGAAGTAAGTAACGTCGATGTCTCTCTGTGGTAGCCCGTTTATGTCCTTGATGATATCTATCGAACGTTAGCACTGCATTTGATTAGGAAATCATATGTTGAGCTTGCCTTCATGCTGCCTCGACAGCATATGACGCGGAGCAAAGTGCTCTCTGAGCAACTCAAGCTTTTCCAAATCGTCGGGATTGCAAAGCATATTATCATGATCATTACCGCCGTTTGTCCAAAAGGCCACCTGTTCAAAGTCGTTGTTAAACCTCATGACCTTCCACTCATCGGCGTCCATACTGTTAACGAAATTTGTTATTGGATACTTGGACGCGAATCTGTAAAAGACGTGCAACAGCCGGGAAAGATAGTCCACGAGCCTTGTCGGGATCCGAGAGAGTTGACCTTGGTAACTCTTCTTCATCGCCTTGAGCATCCCCAGGACCACTTCCTCCCAAACTAGGCGCCCTGTTAGTCGGTGTGGAGTGGCGAAGAACACCAAACTCGACACATCCAATGCGATATCATAATATTTAGGGTCCATGTTTGCGACTATGATAGCCTAAGGAGGCAAGGACCGAGTCAGACAGCTGAAGAAGCATGTTTTACAACTTCAGGAAGTGATTACCTGTTTTACCACAATCCCACCGAACCCGTATCCAGCGAGAAGCACTTTTCTCCGCTCATAAAACCTACCAGGAGGAGCATCTCGTTGTATCTGGTTGAGCAGGTTCAATGCCTCGTTCTCGATCCAGGCAGGCGAAAAGATTTCGTGCAGGGCTATGTCGTTTGCAGAGTCCGAGCATCTGGTTGAATCATTTCTGTTGACATCATCTGAAGCGGCGTCGCGGAATATGTCATAAGATACGATATAGGCCTCCGGCACGACACTCTTTATCAAGTCAACAATCGGAACAGCCTCGGAGTCTCCAGTGGCGTTCGGTAATCCGACTAGATAAATCCTAATCGGATCTGATTAACATTTCACCATTCACGACCAGAGTCGAAGGGAAGCAAACCGACCGGTATTTCCAATGACTCCGTTCCGGCATCTTGGACTTCCATTCAGTCTCTATCTTGCGATGTAAAAGTACGCCTCAGTAAGAATGTATCTATATTGAAGAAGTAAGCCCTCGCCCACAGCGAACGGCGAGAACGCAGTGGATTGCTGTAGCCTAATCCCGCTTTTTGGGCCAGTCGGTGTTTCGTCCCGCTGACATTGGTGTGTAACACAGATACATTAAGGTCAGTTTTTGGTCCTAGAGAAAGCAGAGCCTTCTCTAAATGACACATCTGTATGCACACCCCCCTACTTCAGAGGAAAAGGTGTTAGCTATGGGACAAGGCTACGAATTACGAACCAGGGACTTTAGGACTTCCTGCAAGAGTGTGATGGGCTTGCATAGTGGCGGTTTTCCTATTGCAACGAAGCAATAACTTGGATTATCTCAAACCCCCGCTAGGCATGTTTGATTGGACAGCGACCGTTGGCCATGATCCCGCCGGTTTTTACTATCGTTTCTTCAAGGAGGGTACCAGCCACCCTCCTTCCATTCTCGTCGTTCATATTGGATACACAGAATCGGATTTTTGATTATCGACTCGGTAGAGAATAAAACTAACCGAATTCCGATTGTACTGGCGTTAGATTGAATACCCAATGCATGCGTGGTTTTATGGGTGTCCGCTTATCACTTGGAAGGATTCGTTTGCTTTCGTAGGCGAGTAGAAATTGTGCAGTCAATACCTTTAATATGCTATAGGACAGTGGCCAGGCCATAGTCAAATTGATGTAGAACAGGTATTGATCGCACCTAGCGTACCTAGGCTCTCGTCCCGTTCTTACGGTTGAACAGAGTAGGGAAAACCCTGGCTTCGTCAAATTGATGTAGAAATGACCGTGGTACCTAGCACGCCCGCCAAACCGTCCAGTCTCGCAGCATTCAAATTATTCTCATCAATATCCTCCATAAGTTTTGCCTCGAGGAACCCCGACAATGTTGCCTGCCGTAGGTATTGTTGGCCCGGCACGAACTTGACCGGGTCATTGCCCGGCGAGAAGCCGGAGATGTCTCGCAGCCCTTTGATTGCATTATATAAGAAATTCGCCTTGGCCTTGATTTTTACGGTAGCAAGAAAATGGTCAACGTCGTTCCTGCGCCTCAATAGCACAGCAGCCCTAAAATCTGTGACGATACCGGACCGAGCCGTCGTGTTCTCGCTAATGGTCATGCGGACGGCGTTGCTCTTACCGAACTTACGGATGTTCGTGTCGAGGATGATGGAGCCAGTTAGCGTTGATCGGTCTGTCTTCGTGAAGCTCATCTTGTGCTGCCAACTCTGTGTGACGTGGGCGGCGCCCTCGACGACTTGTCCGCCTTTGACTTCGCCACCTACCTCACGGCTCTTTGTTTGCTCGACCGCAACTGAGGTGGGCTTGCCGAGCGTGAAATCGCCGTTGGGCCACAGAGCTACCACCTCCGGGTCGGCTCCATGGCGCTTTTGTTCATCTTGAAACGTGATGGTGATAATGGCCTGCTTGAATCGACGCATCTCGTTGATGCCGTGAAAGCGAAAGCCGAACACTACAAGTGTGGCTGGGCTTCCGTCTATGTTCTCAATCCCGTGGACGATGCGATCAATGCGTGCTATGAGCAGCAGATCAAGACAGCAATCATCGATGACGTCGGGACGCTGGACCTCATCTCCGTCATTGTACCTGTGGAATTCCCGCACTTCCTCTTCGGTATTCAGCTGGATCTCGAAAGAGAAGGGATCCTTCTCTTCGACCGTGGTTTCCATGTTCATGCTAGCCAAAGTATCCAGATCTGAGCAAACTATAAATGATCCAACAGTGTCAAGGAAGGAAGGCGGCAAGGTATCGTAAGATGCCTGCACAAGTGAGGAAGGTATCTACCATTAATGAAAATACTAGTTCATTAAGTTAGGTGCTATAACGCCTGAGTCATAGGGGTCGCAGCACCCTCAGCCTACCTCACAGTACCTATCTAGGTACTTAATAGGCCTACCCCTCCCCGTACACTCTATTCCTCCATTCCCTACCTGTCTCTGCAGCCGCACCTCCCGCTCCTCTTCTTTACCGGCCCTCCTAAACCCCCCTGTACCTAACCAGCCAGGGTCCTCCGCCGTACCGGGCGTAATCTTACCTTCAAAGTAATGTAGCCTACCTCTCCAAGTATTTCGCTACACGAGTGATAAGGGCTCGAGGCTTCCTACCTCGCGTCTTTCCGTTGGCTTGAAACACTCACACTAGCATTCAATGGCTAGATATGTCCCTTTTTGCTTTTCTGCCTCTTCTTCTACGCCAAGGAGCTGTCTTCCGGAACTAGATCGAGGGCTTTATTAATGTCAAACATGACAGTAATGAACTCGAATGTGAATAGAGACGAAGCCGGCCGGCGTGGGGCTTACGGCGAGTTCCCGGACGAGGGAACGAACCATCCAAATGACAGTTTGAAGTCCTGGCATTCCCTCTACCGGGATGAGGTTAGCTACGACGATGAAATACTCGTCATGGCGCACCACAGTAAAATTGTGAGAGCGTGGTTCGATGGTACCAACATCGACCTTGAGAGCGGCCCATATAAAAATGCGCTGCTCAAAAAAGATCCTAATGATCAGAACATCATACACCGGACGATTATGGAGCTGAGCAAGCGAAAAAAGGAGAATCGCATCACAGGACTCCCGCAAACAGCCTTAGATGTCATCGAGGGCCTGGTTCTTCAGAAGCCTAGTCTGTTTACCGACCCGGATGCTATGGATCGAACCGCAATGTTTGAGGCCCTGAGGCTGGACGCCTCTATGCTATTCCGGGTTATAAATCTGCTCATCCCCAATGAAGTAGTAGAGAGACTGCGGAAAAATAAAAGCAGATGCGAAAGGGGCCAGGAGGTGACGTGTCCTCTTTGGGACGTGAGCGAGAAACGACGGAGCCAATGTTTGAAGAAGAAAGACTCTTCAAGGAAGGGCGGAAGTTCCGATAGACAGGATGGTCGCGGGAGGACCAACAACAAAGATGGGCGCTGCTGCCTCCACGAAGACATAGATGCGGCTAAAGTACTGGAGGAAAATGAGAGGTTGAATGAGATACTCAAGACGGCACTGGAAAAGGCGCTCAAAGACGACGCTCGAACGACGTGCCTCCACCAGCTGCTGACCGAGAACAGGTTTGATCGTGGACAGAAAGGAAATACTCAGATTATCCCACTGGATAACTTCAGGACCCTCCTTTGGCTCTGCCAAAATGAAGTCTTCGATCGGGCACCAGCGAGTGGCTACACCCCTCTGCAACTAGCCATTCAATTGTACAAATCTCAGTCCATTAACTACGACCTGCTCTTTTCTGTCATCGAATCACTGGTGGAACGTTGCCCCGAGTCTATATTCGTTACAACCTATGGCGAGAATAAGAAGACGGCGTTCCGTCTCCTTACGGAGCTCGGTGAAGGCATAACGGAACAGAACGAAAAGTCAAGATACCGGGTAGGGGAGCTCCTCAAGAGGACGTGCATAGGCTTTCGCGGGGGCAAACACAGCACTTGGGCGGAGAAGAAGAAATTTCTATACTGGAACGCAATATCACGTAAGTCCCTTATTTTACCTTTATATAAAAAGACATGCTTTAGATTTGAAAACATCTAACGTTTAGAGCAGAACGCCGATTTTTCTTCAACTTGATAGGTGAATCGGTGACACTTAGCAAGAGCTATATTGAAAATATGAGGACGCAGTCTGGCATGAACTTCGAGACAGTATTGGATTTTGTCAGGTTGCCGTACTGGAAGCCTGAAGTGCAAAAGCCGGCTGCCAAGCCGCTCGACGCGGCACAGCAAGGTCACCCCGAGCGAAAAGACCGAAAGGAGAAAGACATGCCAATAGAATCAGATCCGTATACGGCTATATTTGAGTGGCTATGGACTTGCGGCGTCCGCAAAATCTTCACGGTGGAGGTTCACGACGACGGCCCGGAGCCACACACGAACAGTGCGATCAGAGCGGCACTCAGGGGCAGTGATAGAGATTTCGGGGTTGAGGTCTGGAAGTGGAAGAAATTCGAAATCTGCTGCGAGACCGTCGCAAGCGCCGTTCCGTCCGCTCGGGAAGTCCATCTCTACTCCCACGGGAACACAGCCGTGCTTCGGGGCTGGGCTTGCGGTTCCAGTTTGGCCAAAATGGAAAAGGTAAGTGAAAACATAAGGGATATATGATCGCCTCGGATGGGACAATATGATCTAAACATATCTATCGCAGCTCGAGAAATTGTTAATCGAAATACATCCCCAGGTACGATTCCACGTCCCCAGTCGGCTCATTAACTGTCCTCATTCGCTTAGATACGCCCTTTACTTTAACTAACGTTCTTCACAGAGTGCGAATGACGAGGCGGACTGCAAGAGCTATGAAAAAGAGTTTATCTTGAATATCAAGAAGCAGTGTCCCTGGCTTAGATCTGACAGCATCTCAGTAACGTATCACGAGCCAGCTGGCCACAAAGGCGGAAACAAGACTAAACAGGACGGCAAAGAAGGCAAGCAGCGGGATACCGAGGCAATGTAAGTGTAACCATCCTATCTTTTTATCCGTCGTGCCCAATGCTGATCAGAGAACTCTTGCCACTAGACCGAAGCCGCTCGAATGGATTAAGAGACTCGAAGATTTTAAGGAATTCATGATACAGATTGGCCTCTCATCGTCCATAAAAGTGGCTCTTCTAGATGATGGCTGCAGGCTAGAGGGGTTAGACGGAAGGCAAAAAGGMGAGTCGTTCCGAGCAGACTACCAAGAGTACTTCATTGGACCCTGCAGCCACGGCACAGAGATGGCGCGCTGCATCCGCGACGTTTGCCCCATGGCTGAGCTTTACATTGCCCGGCTAGACGACTCGCGCCTCGTCGAAAACCAGAAGTTTACGATAGCTTCGTGCCACGAGGTGAGCATTGGCATCCGCGAATAGAACCATTCCCCGGAGATTGGACAAAAGCGCTAACCCTATGTGTGTAGGCGCTGGAATGGGCCCTGGATATGGATGTTGACATTATCTTGATGAGCTGGACATTCGAGAGGAAGGCCAAGACAGAGTACGACGAGTACGAGAAGAAGTTTGTCGATCTGATTAAGGACCCGCTGACGCCCAAGTCAAAGAGGGCACTCCTCTTTGGCTCGCTGCCGGACAGAGGCTCCATGATAGAGACGCACCAGGTGATTCCTGTTGGGCTCGACGGCGTCATTAGAATCGGCTCGGCCACGCTCTACGGCGAGACTTCGCCTAAGAACGCGTACGAGAGGCCGAACTATATCCTCCCGGGCGAGGACATAAAACTGTCAACTGGTGAGATAGCCCATGGCAGCTCCTTTGCCACGGCTTATGCGGCAGGTCTCGCTGCAACAGTTTTACATTGCATCATGGCGTACGACTCCATGATCAATGACGATGTAGCCGAGCCCCTATTGCCCATGGCGCGGACGAGGAAGGGCATGATGACCATCTTCGACAACCTAAGTCGACGGAATGCCGACGGCAAGAAAGATAGAGGCGCCTTCGTTCAGCCGCATCATGTTTTCGGGCACGAGTTCAGCGATTCAAACGACAAGAAGATCGGGATTCTGAGGAATATAGTAAACGAGATGTTACCTGTGGCCGAACGCCGGACCTTTTACGACTGACTTGGGCGTCACAAGTTGCTACTGTTTCACTCACGTTGGCGACGGATCCCTACGTCCATAGACTAGGCTTCATGGCATGGGTAAGCCGACGATACCATGTGAATACTTGTATTCTAGTTTGACTTGCCGTAGCTCTGGACGAGGAACAGTCTCTGGCCATCTCCATGGCCTCGGGATATATATGATCTACATCCTTACCTATCCACATCCCAATTAGAACTTGCTCTGGAACTGAGCTACCTGAATGACTACGAAGCGGAATGCGAGTCTAGCTTGAGAAACTCATCGATTTTATTTCCCCGGACCCCCCAGGGGATCACCCCAAGGGACCAGCAGGTACTAACTAAAATACAAAAAGTAGACTTCCTGTCCACCAATGGAAACCCTTCCAAGGGAGAAACCGAGAACGCCGTTACGTCTATGCCCGCCACCGGATATCAATGCGGCGGAACACGACTGTTGCCTAGGTAGATCCTAGGCAACCATATATGGCCTATTGCTAACGCGGTGGTCATGCGAAGAAGGCTCTAGAAAAGAAAGAGAGAGATAGAGAGAGATGGGAGGACACGCAACAATGAGAATTCAGGTATGTAGCAAGTCTTGTTGCTATCTTCCCTTCTATTGTGCGTTGGTTCTGGTATCAAAACCTAGGTCTGACGTCTATGAGGTGTGTGTTGTCAGAAATGCCCCCTAATGAATGTCGTACGTAGAGAGAGGGGTAGGTGAGGTGAGGTGTGGTGTAGTAGTGATCTATATATGTGTACTTTCGTTGGTGCTATGTCCGATTGGGCTCTAGTCTCTCGTTATCCCCTGAAATATAGGTATGTGCCGACGTATGTACTGGGATCGAGATTTTGGTCGAGGTGAGATAAAGGCTGTGTGGAATTATGACTCTCGGGGGAGGGGTATCATGAGAGTACAGCTATGAGTCATGCTAGAGAAGAGATAGTGGTCGAATTTGCAAAAGCCCATGTTTGTGTCGAATCAAGTTGCGGAGACGTAACTGGGTATAGACATATCTCTCAGAGTCAGGAGTTAGGAGGGGGATTAGTTTTGGGTGTAGCACGTCGGGTATGAATTTCGCGCCATGAACCCGAGGCGAGCGCTGCTAAGGAGGCGCCAGATGCGGAGTCGGTTCTCGAGGTACTTCTGTCCGGCCAGGACGCCAGTTGGCCCGCACACGTCGGGCTGCGCCAGCTGTCGGCAAAGCAACTCCCAGTCCATGCCGTCATCATAACCCTCTGGTTGATCGGGCTTCCAAATGTCGTGTAACCACGGAATTAGGTCGCCATTCAAGAGCTTCCTCTTCCACCATGTGCTCGGATACACCCGGGTACATGCTAGCTCTGCCGGGCCGAGGTCGTCGAATGGCTCTACCGCGTTCTCGATCATCTTCTGGATCTCGTGAGGCAATTCAGCTATGTGAGCTGCTAGCGTGACAAACTTGGACCTGGTCTTCATGTCACTGAATTCCTTGGGGATCAGGAAACTCGCGATGATCTCAGTTGTCGTCATGCAATTTGCCGAGGGATCCGCTTCCTGAACGGGGTCGTTGATTCTGCTGATGAAGTCCTTGTATTTGTGCAGGCAGTTGGTGAATACGATGCCGAAGTAGCGATGGGGCTCCTCGATGGGGACTTGGAGAGGGCCGAGAGAGACTTGGCCTTGAGAGTTTCTAGCTCTATATGCACAGGACATCAACGCGCGGCCTACCCATATTTCGTACAAGTGCATGATGCTGGACGGCTCTCCGCCCTTGACAACATCACGGAAGTTAATGTCATATCTGGACTGGTGCCGGCAGAATCGTTTGGCCAAGTCGAGGCAAGCGCTGTGGATAGGGATGAGCATCTCGGCCTCGCTGGTATCGATGGTCATAACTGCCTTGGCCGAACTGCTGAAGCCTGCTGGACCGCCGCGAAAACGGTCAACGTCGAAGAGTTCAAGTAATTCGTCATCTTCCCGATGATAAGCTCTCTGGGAGTCGGGCTTTTCGAGCCACTTTGAAAAGCCTTTCTTGGCCTTGATGAGATACGGGTGCATCCAGTCCTTTCCGAGCTGTTCTTGGTACAGTGCACATGAGACCTGTGAAGTGATGTTAGTATATCGTATTTCAAGGAAGAGAAGCAGATATAGCTCGTAGTATATATATATATATATATATATAGTGACGAAAACGCAAAAGTCATCAGACGCCGTGAAGGGCCGCGCGACTTACAGTAGGTTTGCAGATACCACCACATACGACGCATACCACCACTTCATTGGCATGAGCGTTGAGTCCGGCGGGGGGGAGTGGAACAAGGTTATTGAGGAGTTGAATCTGCATAGGAGCGCCAGGAGCGCCGGGAGGGCCATTGCCACCGAAACCAGCGGCGTGCGCCATGACTGCTGGAGGGAGTAAGTCGAACAAGTTGAGTGGGCCGAGTGAGACAGACAAGTTGAGTAAGTCGTATGTAGTCGGCGAGATGGTGTGACAGTCAGTGTGCTCACTGGAGGTCTTGGCTGAGATGAAAGTTGCGCCTGTACTTGTGAGAATTGGTTGTTGCTTGACTTAAAAACGCGTCTCGATTGAAGGAAAGAGTTCGTGAACTGGTCCTGCGCATAAGTGGGAGAGAAGATGGCGTGAATGGCTGCCCACCGAAGTCCCAGGTTAAATACTGGATGGTGAGAGGKGCACAGAGGCTAAAACGTGGTAGGTGTAGAGTGTATCCAGGGCAGTTGCCTTCTTCACAACTTGTTGAAAGGGGCCTCGATACCTGGGATAAGGTACTGTGATGTGAAAAGCTTTTCGTTACTGTGGTTCTTCAAGCCGAGTTCAGTCGACTAGAGGTTTCGTTTGTGACTGTCAAAGTTGTTTGGGGAAGGTAGGCGATGATAGCGGGCGGAGGGGTGCTGGTACGGGGAATTTGGGGGTTGGGTTTTGGGGTTGCTGCGGTGGTACAGACACGCCGCCGGTAGCCTAAGAAGCCTGGAAGTCGAGCATTCGAAGGACTGCCAACGAAGAAGCACACGTAGCCTAGAAGCCCTTAGACACGATTGTGTATACTTGTCGGGACGTGGCACAGACTTCCCATATAATTAGTTATGGGACGAAGAACCTTAAAAACGCGTCGAGAAAGTATCTGTGTGCATGGATATTTGCGCTGTCCGGGCGACTGGGTCACTTCCATTTCCCGGGCAATGTGAATGAGATGACATCCACAGGGCAGGCGGGGTCAGCAAGGTAAGAATAACAAAAATATACAATTCATTTTCCTTGCTCTAGGCAAGTACCTCCAAACTCAGGGGTATCTAGCATGCTAAGCTGATGAACTAGAACGGGGCATAGGTCCCAAGCACAATGACAAGTCCTTTCATCCCATAGAAAGCCAACACGCCGACGCCGACTCCCTAACTACCGCCGCCAAAGAACTCCTGTATTCCAAACTTCAACCATTCCGGTAGCTCCGTAATTTGGTCTACTCAACGACGATGACCTCCTGTGGATCGTTCCTTTGGCGTAGCCATGCTTCGTCAGTTAAGTCTCGGGCTCTTTCTCCTAGTGATGCTTTGCGAAAAGACTTCTCTGCCACCTCCAGGTATCATTGAGGAGAGGGGCGGAGGGGGCATATTCTCGCGGTCTTCGACGGCTGTCGCCTTTCTGCCTATTTTTGATGACCGCGTCGTCCTGCTCTTCTTAAGTAGCGGCATTGTGAAATCTTCCTCTGTGTTTGCAGTCGTGTCCATCATTCCAGAGCCAATACTAGCGCTGAACCCATGGATCGTTGCGTTAGCGCGAGGGTCAAAGTTGAGTGTGCCTGTGGCGTTAAGGTTTGGGTGTACCTCGCGCAAGCTCATCGACAGTGGGTTGTGGTCGTGATTTGAAGTCGGGAACGTATGGTCAGAGGAGAAAGGCCTGGATGGCGACCGGTTCTCCGACAACCTCGGATCTGCATCGGAAAAGATCTTAGCTTTGCTGGGCGACGACTCGCCATTCAGCTTTCTAAGCAGCGCCTCGTGTGCCTCCGTATGCGGCAGCTCGGTGGGATATTCGTAGGTCGTCTTCTGTGGTGTATCTCCAGTTGGTTGGTACTCTTGTAGAACCGTGCTGTTTATGTCTTCTCGAAGATCGGAGATAGGCTGGCAAACATCATCCGGTAGAGCCTCCAAAGAGCCTTCGGCATTAGCGATGTCAGTGTCCATGTCTGCACCAAGGCTCTCGACTCTGGAGCATGTATCCTTGAAGTGATCTGCTATATTCGCGTATGAACCTTCAACAGTGTTAGATAAGCTCCTCACTGAACTGGAGTGGTTGTCGTGATGTAGGGCGTTCTGTGAACGGGCGCGAGTAACGAAATCATCTAATGAAGTCATCTGCTCATCAAGGTCTTTCATCTGTTCGTCGACAACTCGCACCGTTTCGGCGTGTACCGACTTAGTTGTATCCTGAATCGAGGTACTATGCTTATTCGCAGCCTGTCGTCCGATTAGTGACAAAATGAGTAAGAACGGGAAAAGCGCTCACAATCCAATCATCCTTCAACTTGGTCTTCAAAATTTCTCGCGAATTGGATACTTCGTCAAGAAGTTGTGCCTCCTTCTCATTCCAATTGTCCATTCCCTGGGAATACTGTGCCATGCTGCCTTCCAATGCGGTACTATTCTCCTGTACACTTTGTTGTATGGAGGTCGCCTTGTTCGCCAAACGCGATTCTTGAAGCTGAGCCTGGGAGTTAATGAGAGTAGTAATTTGTGTTAGGAGATTCTGTCGCTCCTCAGCTGCTTGCCGTCGCTCTTCATTGATGACGTTCTGTAGCTGTGTTGAAATGGAAGTGTTCGATTTGACAATGGTCTCACTTGCATGTTGAAGCTGTTCCCTGAGATTGTCGGACTCCTTCTTTTGCGAGGTTATGTGCTTTAACAACTCCTCGAAGATTGATTTAAAATCCCTCCCAAGAGAAGAGTATGACGAGTGAAGCTGGTTGTGGAAGACACTCAATTCGCTGAGGACATCCTGAGCTATCCTCTCTGCGGCAGCCGCAATGGTTTGAAGACTCTCACCCACTCGTTCTTTGATGTGGTCCCGGACGACCTTGATCTCCTCGAGTACCTCGTCCATCTCGTCTTTCGACTTTTGTTTTTGTTCCATCAACTCTCTCTTAGATTGAGCAAAGAGCTCGAGATTCTGATCCAGAAATGATTGAGTGGTGGAGAGTTTCTGTAACTCCCCCTGTACAAACGAGTGCATCCGCTCCGAAATGCTCGATATGTGCTGCTGTTGGGCATTTCGAAATTCCTCCACGCGATTTTCGACAAGCGAAGTCACATCTGATACCTGACCTTGGGCTGCTCTCCAGTTGGTACGGTTTAACGATTGTAGATCCGACTTCCTCTTATTTTTGGCATGTAACCCTCCTACATCTTTGACGGTTTTTTGAATAGTAGTGATGAGTTGCCCACCGATTGCTTGCATCTGCTCTTCAGTCTTTTGGTGTGCTTTGCGTAGGTACTTTTCTTCTTCAAGACTCTTACGGGTTGCTTCCAGTACGAGCTCGGTTTGCTCGAGAATACTCTTCGTCTCGTCTAACTGCACCTTTGTAGCATCGTGATCTTTCCTCAAGCCCATAAAACTCGAGGTCAAGGCAATGAGCTCCTGCACCTTGTTCCGGAGATTAGACTCGAGAGTCTCGATCTTGGCGGCTTGTTCTTCGTTCTGAATTCTACGAGATTCGCTCTCAACAATCATTTCCTCGTAGTTTTCATTAGAGAGGTAGACACCATTTCGTTGACGCGTAATGATCAGTTCGCTCCTGAGCCGCTCAATCTCATGCGTAAGATCCCTGAGCAGAGCTTCCTTGTTAATTCTTGAATTGACTTGGGGCTTGTTCCGGATGTTCTTCGCCCTGAAGGCATAGTCAAGTGTAGAAATGGTCTCTTCGAGATTGCTCTTTGCTGGCGAGATGGTAGCAATGATGCAGGTCTTCGTACGACCGCCGAGGGAGTCTTGTAGTAGCCTGGTCAACTTGGATTCTCTGTAGGGGATATGTGAGCTGCGGTCAACCAGCGCGTTGATAACTCGGCCTAGAGTAAGCAAGCTCTTGTTGATCAGACCGGCTTCTGCAGCTCTCTTATTCTCGGCTCCGGAGCGTTGGATGTTCTCACTTCCCGCAAGATCCACCAAATTCAACTTTCCAGCGCTGACATATTCCTCGCCACCTTCCCCAGTTTGCTTGACACACGCCGTGATGGTGAATATCGTATGACTTCGACTGCTTAGATCGTTGCATTTGGTGGCTGCTACCTGTCGCTTCAGGCTACCATCTTGTAGGAGCTTGATACCCTCTACGGCATTCTTGATGTGGGACTCTTGCATACCCTGGACAACCGTCGTCGCGTGACCTTTTCGGGACGTGTCATCGAAAATCTTCAGTTTAGTATTCTCTTCGACGGATATTAAATCTCGCAGTTCTTCGTTATATAGCTCGATAAAGGAGCACTTGACGAAGCTATCGGTATCCTCCACATCAAGCTTTTTGAAGAGTGCATGCAGAACTCGAGGGATAATTCCAGCATCGTCGGAAAGGAGACCCAGTGTATCGTTCATGTCTCCTGACATGGTGTATGTCTTACCAGTACCAGTTTGGCCGTAGGCGAAGATAGTGCAATTGTATCCGCTGAGCATCTGACGCATAGTTAGCTTGGCGGCCAGGCTGGATATTGGTCCACCTCGGACATACCTCTTCTAGTATAGGCTTGACGACATCGTCATAAAGCATGCTCTGATCGGCAGCTTGGGAGAAGACTCGATCAAAATTGTAGGTCTTGTTGCTCAAGGCACTTGGACCCATAGATAACTCGACTAGCTTGCCCTTCACGCCTTCGGTGGAAACAACCACGGCACTGTTCTCTCGTACTTCGCGTTCGTTTCGACCTCGACACCGGACCACCACGTCAATATTTGTCTCCATGCCGGCGTCTAGATCGTAATCGCGCTCTTTGCGCTTGTTTCCCGTGGTGGCGGCAGAGGCTAGTGATTCGGCTGGTGAAGGCGCCGCGGTCCTTGCAATCCTCGAAGCTACGGTTGCATGATGATGGGTTGGGTTCCGAAGCGATGATGTTCTATTCGTGGGTGGTCGAATACCAGTGCGCGTAGAAGCGACAGAACGCGTGCTGGTAGCCATTGAGGGCCTCTCGCTCCTATAAGAGCGGCCCTGCATTGTAGAAGTTGTAATTCAACTCTGGGGGAATATCGTATGTTGCTATTGAAGCTAACAGATAATGTGTGGCTGTCTCAAAAACAAAGCAAAAAGAGACAGGGAGATGCGTGGCAGTATGATCGTTCAAGAGACCATTGGATTAATTCGTTAGCAGGATGGAATTTGATATTGCTGCACAGATATGGCCGAAGGGGGGATGTGGGTTGGGGCGGTAAGGGCTGGGATCAGGTCGATAGTGAGTGCATGGGCACGAGACGCGACGAGAAGTTGTATTTCACCAAATCTGTGCCTTCCGCGCAGTGCCGGGAGAAAACCCACTAAAAATGTCAATAGAGAAGTAACTGTGTTGCCGTGACAACCCGCCTGCCCTACTAGCTCCGATAAGAAAAAGCGGTACAGGGTGCTTATCTAAACCTGCGGCAGCAGAGCGGGGTTAGGTACAAAGCTTGGTGCCGAATCGGGTAAGTCCCTACGTACTAGGTCCCCTAAGGTGTACCCGGGCCTGCCTACAGCTTACAGGCTACGTGAGCGCGCATGTGCGGGCGTGCCTGACCTGCAACCTACAACTTCCATATCTAATGCGTCAAATGACGATGACGTCCCAGCGCATCTGACACCTCCTATCGTCCCTTTGCGCTTGCAGCCTTTCGAGCCAAGTGGCTTGACATAAGACAAACCTAATCATCATCTTTATCAACTGTAATTGCTTCTGACCGTATGTGCATGCTTTTTAACCACTGGAACCCCTTCTTCATGGATTCAGTCGAGCCTGATTGATCTGCTCGATTCATGGGAACTTAGTAAATCTTGTTACACCTCGTTACATCTTGTGGCGACTAATACCAGTATTCTCAACTACAATATGTCTGTTTTTACGGCAGCTCTTCATCCCAACGTCGGCCTGGGGTTCCTCGGTAAGTGCAAAGCTACCAGTGACAACATGGCTGACAGAGGCTCTGCCCTTGATACTGGAGATTTCTGACCCTCTGGCCTCTAGTGCTCGGAGCTTCTCTTCACGACATCCTGACCCGACTGAAGGCCGAACCGCAGCGCTTCCCCAAGCTAGACCTTACCTACTCCGCCAAGGATCCTGTCACAGAACCTGTCATCCTTGCCCTCCCCGCCAACGGTATACGATTGCGCTTTGATGGCCCCGAGCAACGACTCCGCCTGATCGAAGTCATCGACTTTACCAAGAATCGTATCACTTATCAAGAGAAGGATATTGCCAAACCCCCAAACTCTCAGGGGACGTTGGGATCTCCGAGATTAGGCGGGGATGCTGCGACGGGTCCAGCATTTAAGAATATCTACCATCGTCTCTTTGGGCCAACATATGCCGGGGAGTATATACCTCCCGCTGATACGGGGAATAGCAACGCTGTGGGAACGTATATTCTCTCGTACCCTGGTGTAGCGTTCAGTTTCCCCTTGCCGAAGTCGGCTTACTCGCCTAATAAGGATGTTGTGTCCCTGCTATCTTCGCCTGCAAGCCAAACCGCCAGTTCTGTTGCGGTATTCAGTGGAAAGTCCTGGGCTCACGCTCGAGAGACTCTCTGGGATGAGATCCTCCCCAGTGTCAAATCGGCGTTTCTGTTCAATAAGAGTAAGGAGGTCGTTCCTGATGAAATCTCCCTGGTCAAGATACACGGCGGCGGCAGACTTCAGTTATTCAAGAAGTGGACCAACTCGTCGTTATGGATCAATTTGGGAGAGACCACACCCCAGGACCTAGTAGCAGAATTAGGTCCGCCCGATGCCATATATCGGAAGAATGACCAGAGGATGTATATACACAAGACACGCACTGCGAGTCACAGCAGATCAAGATCAAACGGTGGTGATTATAGGCGACCAGACGACTTAACTGATACTGATCAATCTTCGGCGCACACAGGATCGGATGACTCTGAAGATGAAGCTGTCGAAGACGAATTCGTCGGAAACATGTCAGGGGAGTGTTTTTACAACTATTTTTACTTAGGCTTTGATATCCTGGTATCGCCGCCTCAACCTGTCTCGCGGACACCTCCGTCTCAGGTAGCCGCATTAAGTGGGAAGGAGGTCCCTGGAGCCAGTCCATTCAAGACTGGGACGGCGGACCGATTGGTAGCTACTAAAATGGTCTTACATGCGAATGTTCCTGGTTCGTACCCATTCAATCGACATCGGCGTTGTCGCTGGGAGATTCAATATCTCGCCACCCATAATTCGGATGCGATTGTTAACTCCGAGACCCGGTTTGATGAGATTGAAGAACGATTGAGAGAGGAGTGGAAGAGCACGTACACATCAGAGGATGACGCCAAAAAGCGTCAGCGAGGAATGGTGCTGAATAGGGGGTGGGGAGATAGTCCTGGCAGCAGCTGTGAGTTCCTTGGGGGTTGGGAAGATAGCAGTGGAGGAGTAGCAGCGAAGAAGTTTGATGGGAGCGAAGACTCTACAACTACACTTTACGGTTTCCCTGGGATGGTTTTCGAAGTTTTAAAGAACGGTTTTGTCAGTGCGGTTACGGTATATTGAGTTACTAGGCCTGGGCATTGGAGTCATTAGTCATTCTTTGATCTGCTTCCTGGGGCTTAGAGGATCCATAGGAAATTGAACAGGCAGTACAAATAGATATTCATCTCAAATCCTGTCTTAGAGTTGCCATGTTTTTGATCTTTAAGGTGGAGAATTTCTTGTTTGGTCCATAAGCATGATTACCGCGTGAGAGATTTCCACGATTACCTAGGTAGGTACTTAGTATTGAAATTATGACTCCATGGCTATAGGCAAACTACGTTAGCTCCTATTCTTACACTAATGCCATCATTCATCCTCACACGTGTTCTCTAAGGCAATTACAATCCAATAGACTACCTAGGTACCTAGATTGATAGACGTGGTGCTACGAGAAGAATGACCTCAAAGAATTAAGCCTATTGCTCACCTATATATTGGATGTGATCCCTAATTCGCCCTTGCCCGCCTATATAGGATAATAAGGCGGTATGATCTATAACCAATTTTGATGAGTCGAGAATTACCCCTATTCTTAATGGTAGAAAAGCGATGAATTACGAACAGATATCCAAACCATGGGGTCATATGCTCTACAAAGAAATCCAGATAGTTTATATTTGCTCTATTTGGAGTCATGCGCAAGCTCATCTCGAAACTATAAATAATCGATGATTGTTTGCTTATAAATAGGGGTATTCTATCTGATGTAGATCTAATATCTACCTGTATCATGAGCTCCTGAGTCACTGGGACTTCCCCTATTATTTGTGGCTCGGCAAATTCAATGAATGTTGACGAGTTGCAGTATCTTTCATCTCATGTTATCGTCCCCAAAGTCCGCCCGCCCTTCCATAAAAGGGCGGGCGGACCTACTTATTCCACAGTCATCCATTCACTCATCTGTTCTTATTCCACATGCCCACACTACATCCCTTCAAAACATCTGCCCCTTCCACATTGGTAGCCCTCCATTCTACATCTTTTCATCTCATTCTTCACATGCCAAATTCCTACATGTGAAGCAATTTCCTAATACCCATCCTACTTACACATCACAAATCCTTAGGGCTCACTCTCTGGCCCACAGTCATCAACTATTAATACTTAAAATCCCACCAACACTTGTTCTCAGACTTTCCCTCTCCCACTTCGTCACCATCCGTTCACAATTCATAAACCTCCCACACAATACCATCMCCTCTTTACGACTCCTCACTACCTCGTACCGACTTACCATCATCTCCTCAACATTAATCCGCACCCAACTAACATCTTCCTCACACCGGTAAGTGACCACTCAATATTCTGGCATTCTATGACACCGATTCTCTCGCACTATCCTCCGATTGATTTCATGTTTACGATCATAATACCCGTTCGGCCCCCCGAGCACAATTGTAAAGCTGTGATCAAGTAATTACTAACTCTTGACAAGACTACCAGCAGCATCATGTCATTCCCAGGAGGTCAAGCCCAGCCTACTGGCAACTATAACCAGGGAAGCGCATTCCCCAACACCACGATACCTCAATTCGGACAAGGGGTCCAGCCGATAGGCGGATTCAACAACCAATTCGCAGCTCCGGCTGGAATGGCCGGGGCTCATAACCCCCAAGCTACGTTCCGGGCAACACACTACGTGAGCCTCTACAACCTAAACGACCAGTTCCGCTACTTGGAACTAAAGACACATGCCAAACAACTATCACTGGAGGGCGTTGACAAGCTCTTCAAGATCAATAACAACGAGCTGGTCAAGATATACGACGGCCTCCGAGTCAAGACAGTAGCGAGGTACAGACAGTACCAGGGACACAAGGCCTGGCTAACTGAAGAGAATGAATTCTACTTCTTCAACGACAATGAGGTTCTGGATCTGAACGCGAACCTAAACCAACGCAAGCAGTCTTTGGGTGTTCCCATTGCCTAGGGTAGGCGATCCCCATTTGCTACTAAATTAAACGAAGCTAACAGTTTATTTACCCAGCGCTTCACACCAACTATGCTACACTACTTACTTTTCGGGAACATTACCCTACTATATTGTCGAGGGCGGGACGACACCTCGATGAATAAGGGAAATTTGGGAGATATCATGATCGGCTTTACTTGCCCGGTCTAGGGAGGACAGGGCTCAAACATTGTTTCTGTGCTTGTAGTTTGCAATGAATTTTACATCGTTGATTTCAAAATTGCGAGGGGTTCTCAAGTTACTGAATTCGATATGATTTAACCAACGGTGCTGATTTCAGAAGTAAGATTCTCGTACTACGTAATATGGTTTTCACAGATATAAGTGAGGCAGCTCTCCAGGCCTAGTAAACTGCGTCTGGGTATACCAGACACGATAGGTATGCCTCAAAAGGACATCGTTGTGGTATGGGATACCTCCAGCATTCATTGCGATGAATAAGTGCTATCGTGAAACTTGATCTAGACTTTCCGCAAACACTTCCTTAAATCCATCTGCCCCTTTACCTAGGATAGAACCATTCCATTCATTCCATTGCTGCCTCCTACTTGTGATAATTACTGACTCTACTAGACTGCTGCCTCATCCCGCGTTCGTGATATGGGTGTACAACCCGAATTCCGATAATCAAACTACTTCCGTCATAATGTAACCTATTTCGTTCCCCGATTTGACCCCTTTTTGCGGCGTTCTCGAAAGTTGTTGCCTTTACTGACCCCAATTCGTCGCATCCTCCCCGGCCACTTTGTTCAGGCGATAACTAACCGCGTTATATTCTTGTGTAGGTACCTACTAGGTAAACAGATAGGCGAATCTTATTTATCTGTCAACAAGCTTGCTATTATTCGTGATCGTGATACCAGCCTTACGGGGGTCAACCTAATCACAACCTCGCAGGCCGCCGGGTCGTATACTCCAAATAGGCCTCAATCACCAGCGCCCGGAGACTCTCGTGTCGGGCCTTTAACAGGTTGGGCTCTTCAGGATGCACCAGCAAAACGCTTCGCACATACTCCAGACAATGCGACTTAGGTGCTTAGCCGACGATGTTCTCGCAGGAAAAGACATTGTACGAAAGAGTTGGAAGACTGTTCGAGAGCTGTGTTCCCTGAGTATACCTCTACCGCTGCCTAGGTTCGAACTTCAAACCCCACCAGCGATACATCGAGGTTGACTCCGCACTGGGCATGAGCTCCAAGTAGGATGCCAAGAGCTAGGATGCAGGTTGCATATGCGATTGGCTCATCGTGATGTCGCAAGGTTGCGTTTGAAAGAGCCGAATGTCTGTTGGATTTCTCCTTTCCATGTCTGCGGGGACTCTTATAATTTCCAAGCATCTACCGAGACAGACTATCTACCGACATCACACACATCTTCCCCCAGGAATATTCTCATACGATGAAGCTATCCAAGATCGCGAAGCTAACACTCAGTATATTGTATGGAGGGGCGGTTGCGACAGGCTCGAAGCTGCTGTTTGGCGGCACTATTGTCTCATTCGACAATGATACTGGGCTATTCAACATCATACGCAATGGCTCGTTGCTCATCGTCGATGACCAGATTACTGGTATTTTCGATAACGCTACGCCCGGTGATATTCCAGGCGACACTGAGCTAGTGGATTGCACCAACAAGATCATCACCCCTGGCTTCATCGACACGCACCGCCATGGGTGGCAGACTGTTTACAAGACATTGGGCTCTAACACGACGTTGGCCGAGTATGCCACCCGATATGGTTCACCCGCTGGACTTGGACTCTTCACCCCTGAAGATCTATACATCAGCCAGTTAACGGGTATTTATGAAGCGCTCGCCGCCGGAGTCACATCGATTCTTGATCATGCGCATCACACGTGGACGCGCAATCATGCCGAGGCGGGTTGGAAGGCATCAGTCGATAGCGGTGCTAGAATATTCTTCGCATACGGGTTCCAAAATACGTCAACCGACTTCCAGATCCCACAGCAGATGATCCATTGGGGCGAATTGGCCACATCTTCGCCAGCTAACCTCACGACACTTTGTATGGCATACGATGACTTCACAGATGGTCCCGAGTCTATTACGCAGGCGGTGGTCGATCTTGCCAAGTACCAAAACTTCCTCCCACTGACATATTGATGTTAGTTAACTGACATTACAGAGAGAATAATGTTCCGGTGCTCACCACGCATCATGTCGAAGGGCCTTGGATGTGTAAGTGTAGGAATCGGGCATATATCTTCGATACAAGCTTACTTTTTTAGTCGGAAACACGCC
Source organism: Hypoxylon sp. E7406B (assembly GCA_000931505.1). NCBI lineage: Eukaryota > Fungi > Ascomycota > Sordariomycetes > Xylariales > Hypoxylaceae > Hypoxylon > Hypoxylon sp. E7406B. The sequence continues at coordinate 108,625 of JYCQ01000137.1, read as the reverse complement.
CGAAGATATCTATCGTGCCGGTTTATTGAATTCTAGCGTAAAGGTCGTAATATCTCACTCCGCGTTCCTGACCGCGAGGGGCGCTCAGCTATTACGAAGTACAAATCAGCACATTGCCATCACGGCAGAATCCGAGATGCACTATGGGCATGTACATCCTACCAGCCATTTTATCCTAGACCAGGCAGCGTTGGGTGTTGATACGCATTTCACATTCTCTACGGATATTCTCACCCAGGCGCGCATCTGGCTGCAACGAGTTCGGGAGCGCCTGTACAGCCACACGGTGGTCGATCGGTGGGAGATTCCCGACAGCAACCCGATGTCCGTCAACCAGGCATTTCTTCTCGCAACTCGGCAGGGAGGACTAGCTCTTGGGAGAGAAGATCTCGGAGTTATCGCGCCGAACGCCAAAGCGGACATCGTGGTCTGGGACGGAAGGTCACCGGCGCTACTGGGCTGGGCCGACCCGATCGCAGCTGTGATACTCCATGCGAGCGTGGGCGATATCGACCACGTCCTAGTCGGCGGGGAATTCGTAAAACGGGACAAGAAGCTCGTTATCGAAGGCTACGCAGGTGTTCAAGAGCGGTTTCTTGAGGCTGCTGGGCGCATCCAGACTAAGCTGAAGAATACTCCGCTACCGCAGCCAGCGGGTACTTTCGTGACGGGGTATCCATACGGCGCGGTCGCACACGCAGACGTCCAGCGAGGTGATGGAACGGGATACGGGCCAAGTTATGTCTAGATTACTCTTATAGGCAGGGATCTCTAATAAAACATGAAGTAGTTGAATAATTTAGGATTTGGGCGCGGAATCCTCATTTCTGCAAGCCGTGATCGCTAAATCTCGCTAAAAGCGCCACAATTTGGATTGCCGGACAAGGGCCGGAGATCGGGGATCGGGTTTTCTGGGTCGCGTGCTGTGTACCTAGGTACTCGATATCGGCTTCGGACTTTACCCACCCCGGATCCGCCGGGTCTACGATAGGTACCTAGGTATCGAGGACTTGAGGCTCCCACCCCGGGATCGAAATTAGAAACCTTCATCCCAAATACACATCACATTGGTATACCATACATGTATTGCATGAGACCAATTAGCATGCCTAAAACGCCCTCAAATTGTCAGGTCGCCTCGCCTTTACGCAGTCAGCTTTCTTATCTCGCAATAGACCAATTAAAGGGGCCCCTAGTACACTTCTACACCCCCAGCTGGAATAACGGTGTCCTCCTGTTGGCTTATTCTAACGCCCTTCTTCATATGCAGTCGCCTCGTCAGGCGGATCTGGGGAGAAATGGCACACTCGACTTTATGCCTTTTTAGAAAGAATCAGCCCGCCCATGCATCTTGCAATGTGTCTAAACATGTGCAACAATCAATTGCCGTCACGGTGGAATCGAGTTGGGGGCTAGGACCATTGATCCTATGAGACCTCAGCCCCAATGATGGCAGGCCAGTTCTAGAGCATTTATAAGCCGGGCGTATACAGCTTCCGCAAGGCTCTCTAACTTCAGGTACCTATAATTTGTATGGATGCTGAATATCGTTGTTCCCACTCAATCCGATGAGAGAAAAAGGCTCGCCTTGCACTCACCACTACCTTTTTTTACAACCTAATCTACCCGTACACCCGCGCCTAGACCAATTGTTTTTAGCACGAACCTTTGCAATATGCGATTTATCAATACGACAACCCTAGAGTTCGATGAGGTGTCGGATTTGGAGCTTCACAAGCTGAAGAAAGGATACTCCATCCTCTCGCACAGATGGACATGGGGTGAGGGCGAAATCATCTATTCAGACGTCCTCACTATGAGTGACACTGTCAAAGCTAAAAAGGGCTTCGGAAAATTTACTGGTGCCTGTGCGCTTGCAAAGTCTCTAGGCTACGATCTCATTTGGATTGATACTTGTTGCATTGATAAAACGAATGCCGTGGAGCTTTCCGAGGCGATTAACTCAATGTACCGCTGGTACTCCATATCACGACTCTGTATCGCTTATCTTGAAGATGTCACTCTAACAACCACTATCAAGCAAAGTGTGTGGTTCGACAGAGGTTGGACGTTGCAAGAACTGATCGCTCCAAAGTCAGTTCAGTTTTATGACCGTAACTGGAGATCGGTACGTATAAAAATGTGTTGCCCCGGCATTTTAACCCCTGATTTCTGGAAATATCATTATGTTTACGTAGTGTAAGCATCGGCTAACGTTAAACAGTAAGTAGAGCATTCTTGTTCCGTCACCGCCGATCTTAAAGAAACAACGTCCGGTACGTTCTAGAAATAAAGGTTAAAAATGCTGACACGACGTGTTTTAATACACTAGTTTGGGTAGTAAGGTTAGCCTCAGCAGTACTATCATTGACAAGACCGGGATCCCTGCCGATGTACTGAAGAATATCAAGTCCCCACGGGCGTGTTCGATCGCGCAAAGAATGTCTTGGGCGGCCAAGAGAATCACACAACGACTTGAAGATAGGGCATACAGCTTGATGGGTCTCTTCGACGTCAACATGCCTATGATCTATGGCGAACAGGAGCAAGCTTTCGTTAGGCTCCAAGAGCATATCATCGCCAAGTCGGCGGACGAGTCCATCTTCGTGTGGAGCTTGGACCTACTTGAGGATTCAACAAGAGATGCGAGACAAGTTCAGTGTGGGCTACTTGCTTCATCACCAGCCTGCTTTGCCAAGTGTGGCGATATCATCAATACTGGCCGGTCGCGAGGCTTCCAAATCAATCAATTTGGCTTAATAATCTCCAGTCCAGCGACGATGCTCACACTAGGTACATACCAGGCTCCTCTTAGGGCTAAGAGGGCTGGGAAGCCTGGTAATTGCGCTCTTATTCTGTCAAAACTGCCAGAGGAAAGATCCTTCGTACGAACAAGCAGTGCTTCGGGGGAAAGCTTCATAATTACCGAGAAACTCGGGAGAAGCATGGTGGAGATTAGTGTCCCTCTGCAACCAGGAGAGGGGCCGCCACGCCTATATCATGGCTACTGGCTGCGGACGCTGAAGTTTTATGACCGTCACATCTACACTTACGATCAGTTCAGGAGACGAGACGGAGGACAAGATCGACTCCTTTTGCCAGAGGGCGAGGCAGGTACGGCAGGGATCATCAGACTTAACTTACGCGATAACGGCCAAGCGGCTGGCTTCGGGKGGATCAAGCTGGGATTCGACTCTTCCGGCCATCCAGTCTGCTTCTTGGCCTTTCCCAACCTCCAAGACAATGACCCACTGACCATACTGATGCCAACGCAGGCTGAAGAGCTGCTAGCCACAAATCCTAGATCGCGATACGAGCTCGTTCTAAAGCAGGGAACGCCAGAGAGGATAAGACATCCATTCTTCGACAGTAAATGGACAGACGCATCGAACTCGACGCTATCTGCGCTTCCCAGCTACTGTTATGACTCTCGCCTTGCGGGAGGAAGACCTAACGAAGGGTTCGACTTCAGTTTCCAGGCCCCTTTATTCAAGATATCCGTCTCTGCGAAGAGAATCCCTGACGTATCACCCTCTAGCACGCAGCGTCAGGAGGTTTGGGCAGTCAGCATTGTTGCTGGCTCACCTCCACCACCGGATTCTGATGATTGCTGCTGTTAGTGATCTTCGGATAACCAAATCTGTGTTTCAAATGATCAAGGTAAATTGGGATTATGGACGCCTCAAGGGCCTGAAGTCAGGCACGGTGTGAAAGCTTGATGGAGGATCCCCAACTTCTCAGAGGAAGAAAGCGAATAGTTTACCGTGAATGCAGCCAAACCTTAATATCCTATAACACATTCAAGTTAAACTAGTCATTTACACCAGCTGTTTTATGCGAACATGTAAAGTTGTCATAGACATTGCTTATTGTATGATGAGAGCCAAGGTAGGAAAGAGACCCTCCCTTGCTTTGGATGTCGCTATGTATTTGGTAGGAAGTGCTGCTGCCTTTTCTTCTTTTCTTGGGGGATGAATGTCGCTTATTGCAGAGTAACTCGGGATAATGCCGAACTAGAGGTCGGAAAACGGGCATGGACATATATAAGGACGATTCGACGGCCTTTTAATGCATACCGAAAGGGATGGAGATGTCGTGATCACTCACAGTCCATTTCCTGGTAAATCGTATTTCTGGCACCGCAAATAACGGAAATGCTCGGCTTCAGCCTGTCAGGATTTGGGTACTTCGGATGTTGTAAGAGAGGCCCAGGACCGTGTAGACAAAGACAGTCTCTTGTCTTTCCCTATACTATGGTCGGCGTCGTTACACAGACTATCTTAAATGTACGGGCAGTCTTCTGCAAGGAGTTGGAAGCCCCTACTCCGTCCTAAGCCCTGTGAAGTTACTTGGATCTAACACCGGTGACGTCTCATTGGGGTAGACCGAATCTTCAGTGTCCTGATGTATTAAGAGGTACGTTGGTGCAACTTTAACCTACGGCGCCCAAGACGGAGATCGGCGCCGACGTTGTCAAATAGAGGACCCATCACGTTCTGCGTTAGTATCTTAATTTATCATGCACACCTATATATTAACAATTGGATATGTGACAAGAGCGAGAACCAACATCTCAGCTAGGTAAGAGTTTGTGCCTGATGTTTGCGTGTAACAATGAAATTGATATGTTGGTTACACATGCACCAGCACTCTTAATAAGAGGGCTGTGTGATAGTAACACGTTGTGATGGGTAGGGTGCCAAGAATGTTATGTCTTTATGGTTCGAAGACTCAATAGTTCGATTCTCTTGCAAATAGAATAGATGTCTACCTACCTATGTTTCCTAAAGTATCCAATTAGTGTTGGCCACATTCTTGCGATAGTACAGAGCTACGTGGCTTGAGACAAGTTGTACTCTACATATCGGAAAGGTACACTGATACCAGATCCTGGCTTGACAAGTGTGACGTGATGAGATTCTATCAGAATCTCTGGACTTGAGGTTGGGTTAGCCTATTTGCGGCTCCTTCCCGGGAAATCGGTAGGCTTGGTAGAATTGCCACTACCGAGTTGTGCGTAGAACCGCGACCCGACTTATAGATCTGGCAATTAATTTGGTGTTTCCCCTTCAACTTGTCGTCCCTTGTCTAGGGACCTATTCATGATCAATCGAGTTATTGCCAGACACTAGGTTAGTCAATTATGACTTAGGTACTTTCTGAAATATGTGTGTACCTGGGAAATTGTGCAGTGACATACCACAGATTCTTGATTGTCAGTGAAGAGATCGCGCAGCGGTTAGGTCGGACACCTTGAGTCTTCAGTCTGTACATGCGCCACATCACTTGGTCCGTCGTCGTAGTACACATTTTGCTTATTATGCCTTTAATAAGTCAAGAGGTACCTAGGGTACGAATCACACGACTCGGGGCACTTTTCCGAGAAACACGTGCTGGTGTCTCTGCTGCTACTCACTTTGTGTGAGTGTTCCCGCAGTTTAAGAATTTTATTATTACCTAGTCTTGATGTATAAAATTACTACATGTATGTAGGTAGCTGCTGGGAGGTACATGAGGTATGTTAGGTAAGTGACCCATCAGCTCTGGAGCGGGCAACTATATCAGATGCATTAATAAGCAGCAGGTACCTGATTGATTACCACAAGCTGTGCCGTTGGTGCTTGCCTCCTACCTGGCACCTTTGTTCAAATAGAGTAATGGTGGGCGATCATACACCTAAATTTAGAATGACGAGCCAATCCTAGCAGGCGTAGGGCGTCCAGATTCACTTTCGCTTAGCTGCTGACGCCGCATTTTCTTTTTTAGTGCTGATCGCGACCCATTGACAACTCACTGTCAACTATTTTCCCACCGACTCCGAGCCGGGTCCTGGAAAGTTCACGTCAACTTCGTCGATTTTACCTGGACAGAGGTAAAAACATGGCGTTCAAGAGCGCAATTGTAAGCATCACTCAAACGGCTCCGTCAGATTTGAATAACTACTAACTCTTGTCTAGCTCATTCTGGCCCTGGCGGCACTTTCGCCTATCCTCTACGACAGCTACATAAGGCTATCGATAATCTTCAACAATGCACCTGACAAGCTGGTCAAACTGAACAATCTCAAATCGTTTGAGGTCAAGTTCGAGGACTCGGTTCGTAGCTGTGAAGATGCCCTACTCGTCGAATCCAAGGGCTTGGCGATTTTCTCTTGCGACGCTGGACGAGAGTCGTATAACACTGTGATGGTAAGTTACTTTCTATTCATGCATTGATGGGTATCTCATGTTGCGTAGGGTATTTTCCTCCCTGGACCTGTACCCAGCGCCGAGCTATTCGGCTATTTCTACAATGATGCCAGCGCTTCAGACTCTGAGTCTTTCAAACGTTTCGAAATTCAAGGCTACGAGCCGGGCGCCGATTTTCACACTTTGGGCTTGGCTTACGACGAAGAGACCTCGACTCTCTTCGTCGTCAACCATCGTAAAGATGGTCCCACTATTGAGGCCTTCAAGTTGGACCTCACCGCTTTTACGGCAAAGCATTTCCGGACTATCCGACATCCTCTTCTTCATGCCCCCAACTCAATTGCTCTAATCAATAGCCGTGAATTGCTTGTTACGAATGACCACTACTTCCTAAGTGAGAAATCCCACACTCTCGCAACGTTGGAGACCTACCTCGGCATCCCTCTTGGCACAGTCGTCCATGTCGACATCTCTTCTCTTTTAGAAGATCCCACCAGCGCTGCCAAGGCTAATGTCCTTGCTCGCGTCCCCTTTGCCAATGGTATCGCATTCCTGAATGAAACCACTCTTGCCGTAGCATCTACTACAAAACCAGGTGTATACTTCTACACCTTTTCCAAGCCAGAGTCGAACAGCACGGCGCCTCCCACACTTACCTTTCAGTCTCTGGTCAGGCTCCCTTATTATATCGACAACCTCCAAGTCTCTCAGGACGGAACCCTGTATGTCGCCGGCCACCCTCACCCTCCTTCGCTGAACAAGTTTGGCGCTACACGACATATTTGCAATTCGCCTGACATCGTAACTGCCGAACCATCCGTCCAAGAAGAGTGTAGGACGACTACCGCCCCCTCCTGGATTTCCAAGTGGACCGAGGATAAAGGCGTTGAGCATCTGTACGTTGGTACGGACTTCCCAACTAGCTGCACTGCCGCCTTCGATGCCCAGAGAAAGGTGGGAGTCGTTGCGGGTCTATACGGCAAGGGGATAATGGTTTGGAGAGAATAGGGGAACCACGCCTACACTCATCCGGTTAAGGAATATCTCTAGCTAAGACGTCGTTTTTATTATAATCCACATTTGTTCCGAAGGATCTGGGACTTAGCAAAGCGAGGGGGCTCCGTGTAGGTTATAAGGAGCTGCCAAAAGCTAACTTGATTCACCATCTCACTCGAGTCATTGGGAGTGAACGGAAGTAAAGCGGCATCTCTGGTACGGAAATGCTTGTTATCATTCTCCCCTCAGTAGCCGCGACCAATAAAAAACAATAAAATATCAATGGTCTTGTTAACCGTCGTGAACAGAGTAACAATCTGGGAGATGTGTAAGCTTCTAGAAACAGTAAAACCGACAGCTATCAGGAAGACAACCGCATATAGTGGGGCCGTATACCCAGGGATAGTAAGATTATAAGGTATTGCAAAACATGTAGCCGACAAAATCCACTCTTAGAAGGTTGGCCGAGTGATAGAGTCCCCCACCCAACTTCCTGCTCAAGGTCTTGGGTTCGAGCCCTGGCTCGACCTTAATTTTTGTGTATGTCTACACTTTTTTTTTTCTAAAGTGCGATACATCGTGGATCTCTGATCAAGTGATTGGTGGTGCCATTACATCGAGTTGTGGGTCTGTGAGGTGCCCCGTCGCGTATAGGCGTGTCTTCATTCTACTAAGGACCTGAAGCTGAGAACGTAATCCCTCACTCTGGCCTTTTGCCTCAGGTTTCGATTCGAAACCTTCCCATCTTTTGCTGTCAACTGGGGAAAAACCTCGGATCACGAGTCGTTGTGCCAAACCGAGTTAAAAAAAAAAAAAAAAAAAAAAAAAAAAAAAAAAAAAAAAAACTTAGAAAACAGTTACCACAGTGGGATTCGAACCCACGCGCGTTGTTCCGTCGGGGAACCTGATAATGGATTGGCTGGTATATTACTGATTGTGGCTCGGTTGTTAAGATCCACGGGGGTAAGGTGGTAGGGGAGAAAACCCAGCAACTTGGAATATATTTAAAATATAATTCTCCTTTTTTTTATAAAAAAAAATTGGTTCCAACCTTTAGGTGAGGACACTGTAAACATCCCTCTCAACCTTTATCGTGATTCTCTTTTCTTTTTCTGTAGCAATTGCTGGGCGGTGAGCTCGTTAAACGATGGGCACCTTTTCGGTAAACCTTTTCAGGATACCTTGGGAATGGCTGAATTTCTTTTTTCTCTTGTTCTTTTTTTTCAAGGTTCTCTTTTTCTTCTTTTCTCTCCTTTTTTTTTTTTTTTTTAAAGGAGAGATGCTTACAGCGTCCCCAACCCAAGAGCTTCCACGAAGTGTGGAAGGAACCTCTTACCACCTGGCCACGCCTTTTAAGCGTGGAGTGGATTTCTAAAAACTACCTGGTTAAACTATCATATACCCTTACTATCTTCACCCAGCGGGAGAATATCGGGGGAAGGCTGGCCATTGCTTCCAGGCAGCAGTGATTGGGTGGATACCCATCTATATACCTTCCTAGGTAACCAGGACCTATATACCTAGGTAACCAGACTGTCAGAGTAACGCAAGATCCAATCCACAGATGACCTCATAATAACAGCCAATTCTGAGAGGATCATTGGATTACTCAATGGCCGTCACCCACTGTCACGATGGGGACTTTATAGGAGAGGAGAAACGACTTTTTGCCTGAGATCTTAGACAGGTATCTACAAAAGGTCGCGGTAGACATCTAAATAACGATCATTCGTCTACGTTGCGTCGGATCTCAACAAGGCCATACCTCCGATATCAAGATCTTGGGTGAAGCTTTCCACCGGTCAGTCTCCTAACACTCACCGTTCACATTTCTAGACACTTGAATACAATTGTGAGCACGTATGATTTATAACGCGTGATATTCCGTGCATGTTACACAATAAAGGGGGTTTCCTGATCTGGCTCAAAGAAAGGGGTCACACCCGGCAGCGACCCGACCACTACACATTCAGGAGCTGAGCCAGCCTATCAAACGTTTCACCAAATCTCTCCATGTCTACCAACCTAAGGTAGCCTCTATATCCCCCATACACAGTTGAGGTTTGCCMCCCCATCGACTATGATGAACTACTACCCGCCGGCACTTACAGAGATAATGGGAACTATACAAGATATGTGAGAAGTAGAATAACTCTACTACTTAGATTAACTTTGAACTGAGACCACGTATATAATCTTAAGGCGTCCACCCGAGGGAGTTGATAAGGGATATAGATTATCGAGTCTCCTATGAAGACACACCTAGACATTAGGGGGATGGCTACAAAGATCGAACTATATAATATCCCGTACAGCTTGCTACCTGCTCATAGAGAGAGGCAAAATAGTCCTATTCGGAAATGATGATGGAGTAGTCTCGTGGGTGCCGGAGCGGACACTAGATACAATGCGACTCGGGAAAATCCTCGGCGGCTCTTGTGACAACTATCTACGACTGCCCAGATGACTTCGAATGTACCTAACACATACCTTATAAGGCGTGTTAAAACATGTGGCCAGCAAAGAAATCCACTCATGCTTAAAAGGTCGCCCTCCTGCACTAAAGGTCCCCGGTTCGAGCCCAACTCGAACCAGAAATTAGGTACAAATTTTCATCATTAGGGATGGAGGCAGAGCTTGCATCAACGGTAGTCTGGAAAGTCCATCTCGGTGCCAGTGCGGGTCTACCTAACTTTCACTAAGTCTTATAAAGGTGTACTGTCGCGTATGGGCGCATCTTCAAATTCTAAGTACTACCATCTAAGTATGTCTATAATGTATCCTGAGAGCCTAAAAGCATAAAAGACCAGGGGAGTTGGCAAAATCACATATTTGTCCAATTGAGAGATAACGTTCTAGGTTCTTACACACGTAGATTCTTCTCTTCTAGCACTCTTCCCTCATATTTTGACCGTTGAGTCCAACACTAACCTTGGCAAGTCGTTAGTCTGGTGCCCATAATATGCCCCTTTTCACGTCGCTATACCGAACACGCCAGGACTGGTATTTGAGCCCCTGGATGCGCTCGGCGGGGGTTGCCCCCACTTCGCGCTAGCCAATCACGCCCAGCCCCGTCCAAGTCTATCTGTGAGGTTGTGCTTTGGATGACGGGGGCTGCTGTGACGAAACGTCAAGAACGTGAGACCGAGGTACATGAGGGGTGAAAGAGACGCGTTGAGCTTAAAAGTGCCAGAGTATGAAGTGATAGGGCGATGGCTATTAATACGTCGCTCGGTGTAGTCAAACAGACCAACAGGAGCTGACAAATTAAATTCCGCATGGGCCACTGGAGCGTACATTTCGCGAAACAGCCACCGAAGGGACACCGGAAGAGGCCACGGGTGAAGACATCGTCGGCTCCGCTGGAAAACATTCCTATGTGCTTGTCTTGCCTTGCGGAGTTCTCATATTCGAGCAGGAGCAGTGCCATCGGTTACAAAGTAGCGGAGGGAGCGCTATCAGTGACGATAGATACATCGTTCAGGCGCCAAGCAAATACTTAAAGCCTACAGCCAATCAAGTTCTCGCATTTGTCTATTGGGTTGCCGATCTGTCGATCAGAAGCGATTATATAATCAAAACGCCTACAATACAAGGGGCTGTGCCTCCAGCTGACTTCCTGCGAGTACACTTTCTCAATTGCGAGCCTCCTTCCTCGCACCGCAGACAGTCGGAATGCTGTATTACTGCACCAATCAACCCGAAGCATGAGGGATATGAACGCATTGCCATCATCCTCCCGTGCGAGCCTGAACATGATCATTCACCATGCCTTATCCTCGTCACGAAGCAGAGCTCGAGAGGCGCGCTCTCAGAGACTGTCTTCACGCCTTCAAACACCCATCTAAGATGCCGTCACAGCTCAAATCCTCCTGGCGCCAAACGCGCGATTATTATGCAGCGCGAGACGTCGTTGACCTTGAAAGAGCGGAACTGATCGAGATAATCTCCTGGTCGAGGAAGCTGGCTCTCAAGATGACCGGAAGTGCGCTATTCCTGGGTCTTCTTGTCGCCCTTGCGCTCATCCAAGCCTTGAAATCCTAAGGGGACCCGGAACGGGAACGAATTCAAGCAGCAAGCAAGTTAAGTGCTTTCAGCGCAGATGCGCGACAGCAGTGCATATTACTTTATTCACTTACCAGCATCCTCGAGATTGACGATGCCAATCCATCGCCCCAATATCCCAGTGGACCAGGGATACCATTAATGTTACCGGCTGTTATGAACGGTTGGGGTGTCCATTGCTATTGCTTTGGTTGTTGAGAGTACAGGGCGAGAGGTAGACTTAGTTCTAAGGAAGTGGTCGTCAATAACGTCAGGTGATCCCAGAGACAGGGCAATCTCCAATAGATGCGTTACTTTTTGTGTTGGGTTGGTCATCCAATTTGCATTGCGTTTCTATAAGGATAGTGTAGGTCGTTGTGCTTAGACGATCCCCTCATCACCAGCCTCACCTAGTCCTGCAGCCCCCTATTTACTCAGATCCAATTACAGCCCCATGGAAATACAAGTACCCCAAATGTACCATCTGGTAAACACAGTGCTATGAAGCAGCATTCTAGCTCTATGTCCCCCAATTAGCAGTAGCAAGACCTCTTATTTAAAGTCCTACTGGTCAGCAGGGCTACCATAATTATCATTTGATCGAACATTCACTCAAGAGATGCGCATGGTCTTGCTATCCACCTAGGTACCTAAGACATGGTGATTATTCGGTCAGGCTGAAAATAGCAGAACAAGGGCTGCCAAGATCAGCCCAGCGCAGTATTATAGAGTGCTAAGGCCTCAAGTGGGATTTTTATGAGCTAGTTTTGGGGTTCGGACCACGACGAGCGAATTTAAACTGAGAAACCTCGATATAAATAAAGCCTAACCTTTACGGGATATGGATACGGATATACGTGAAGCTACCAAGGCAGATTTATCTCCAGATACAGAAACTTAGTGTATCCAGCAGTTTTCCGACCCTGATGATTAAAAGCAAGAGGCTAGCGCTGTTACCTTCCATTCGGGGGACTACGAGATTTCTTTTTTGAACAGCACTTTGATTCACGGTTTAGCATCAAAAAAGGCTGCTGAACTACTAAGGCATTGCTTAGGTGGAAGAGGAAGGGATAAAGAGGCATGGCATATTACTTTCCATTACCGTTATTAGCGAATAATCGGTATGAGCCTCAAAGAACGTCTAAGGGTTTAAGGCAGTTCGTTGTACAAAGCGCTTTATTGGCCAAAGCGCCCTTGAACAAACGCGTTGTCATCTTCTCTTTCAATAGCATTTAGCAATTATAATGGAGGTACGTGTGATGAGGTCGACAGTAGGTTAGCGAGCTGAATAGGTACCTTATAGGGGGGCCAGATACTTCACACCGCCAGCTCTGAGAGGTTCCCGAGCGTTCTTTTCTCCTATCAGCGTATATCAACTTGTTGCAGTTACAAATATAGCTGCTTACTATTTAAATCTAAGAGAAAATTGTTCAACATCTAATATGTCTTCCTTAGATAAATTTACGCTCTTCCCGAATCTGCCGCCTGAGTTACGCTGGGCAATATGGTGAGTTATCTCTCCTTTCATTATAAAACCTGGAATAATTATGGCATTCATATGCTCAAACCTTTTTAAACTCATATATCAAGTTCCTACGCTCTCCTTCACAGTTGCAAGAAGTATTCGCAAAGCTTACGCTTGGTTCTAGGGAGGAAGCAGCCCTCATCGCCTGCAATATTCGGCCGATTATTTACAATCACGCTGTGAATTTCCTATGTCCCTGGTGGGTAGGGTATGACGATGTGCCGAGACATTGTCGAAGGCGTTGCAGTATGTCATCTTTTTACAAAGAATTCGTACTTCCCATGCCAGTGACGTTGCAACTGTGTCGCGAGTCACGGTTGGCCACGCAGAAGCTTGCCCCTCTCAAGTTTGGTATCGTCGAATTTGATGTCGATGCAACTGGTGCTTGGCTGAATCCCCGTCGCAGATTCCGCACGGCCTACGATATTTTTCGTAGAGAGATTCGTTATCCGTGCGGCGTCGGCAGTGATCGCTACAACTTGAAATATTTCATCAGGGACAACTCAAGTAGTTCTGCGCACCATTCACGCTGCGATGCGCACCCTGATGCGCAGGTTGAGGGAATATTGCAAGATCCTGCTGCATGTAAGACTTGCAGTAATGCTGTAGAAGAGTTCGCGAGACTCTTGGACACGAAATGCTCGGACATAGGAGCCGACCCGCCTGCAAGTTCTAATCATGGACCCGGTGAGCCAGGGGAACGTTTAGACGTTATTTTCTGGCCGGTCAATGGCCCAAGTGGCTCAGCTCATCAAACTGCTGTAAGGGTACGAAGATTTTTCGATGATGCGGATTGCAGAATGCCAGCAATCCAAGATCAGATAAATAAGGGTCCGATGCTCGTGGTCGGAGGAGAGGGCTCGAGGTGGAAGTTTAATGTCCGCAATGCCGAGAACTTGATGTACGCGGCGTACAAGTCATCTATCCTTATGTGGCAGTTGAACGGCATCATACACTAATGTAAATGCCCCTTGTGCAATTAACACTGTGGCGCACTATGCAATTCAACCTATGTCTGATGTACTGTATAATACAGTATTGGAGTAAATGTGTATTTAAATTGGGATACTTGGTCAAGGGCTGTCACTCATGTAACCCATCCATAGCAGCCCCTTTTAAAGCGAGTGGAGTACCGTAGAGCGACGACCATGAGGCTAGTCCTTGTGAATACGAGCGATAATACACACATAACTCTTCGGGTGTTTGCGGGATTTGCGAGTGACATTGACGTTTATATATATGAGATAGTCACCAAAAGGAAGGGAAGTAGACTTGCCTAGAGGAGAATAGAATAGTCAGAGAGAAAGATGGAAACAAAAGTGAAGCAGTGACTCGAAGTGTATCTGAGATGAAAAGTTGCGGCATTTAGTAGGGTCACTTCAGGATCGGGTACCTGCGTCCATGATGACGCGCATCCATTTTAATCTTCGGTAGACGCAGGTACAAGCAGGTGTAGGTACCTAATACAGCACATTGCGGGGTGGTCTGGGTTTGCCTTCAGGGGGAAGACAGGGGAGGACAGGGGTCTCGATTAGCTAGACTCGGTGGACGCGATCAACCGACGGCTGCTGCGATCATGGATGGCGCGCCTTATTTTCCTTAGCGTGCTCTAGACCGCGCATCAACTGTAGCACCATTTCCTATTAGGCCAGTTTCGAGGTACTTCCATGTGGATTCGTCTAGATTCGTCAATCCTCCCGGTTGGCCTTCCTCCCCAAGATCTTCTCTTATTCTTCAACTTCTGAAGGGAGATAAGTTCATTGGTTCTGTTGTGCTTGGTCGTCCTCATTCATTCTTTTCGAGGTTCTGTATAGTGGGTGATTACTGGTATTCTGCTAAACCCGTCTCGGCAGTTGGATTTTCGAACGCGATCTCGAGTCTGTTTTCCCACTCACTCCGAGTCTTCCGCGCCTATCATTTATACTATATACCGAAAATTTTGAATCAATTGGTAGAATACGATCATGTACACGTCTAGATCAGCTTTGGGGGCAGCATTGCTGTTCTCCTTGGCATCTGCTATGCCGAATGTTCGCCCTAGACAGACAGACTCTGCCCTCGAGCCATGGGTGACCGTCAACGAAGATGGCAAGCCAAGCACCGTTACGCCCGTTCTCAGCACTATCAGTGGGACTCCTACTATTATATCGGGCGCTCCTCATGACTTAATCGCGACCGTCTTCACTGAAACCAACTACGGAAAAGTTTCCACGAGCACGGGTACTGCTCCAATGGCTACCGCCACTGGGGGTGACGCTGGCTCGTTCCCGGTCTGCCACAATAAGGACGGCGATAATGCACCGTGGTGCCAACCCACACAGGGAGCACCACTGTATCCAGGCATTACATACTACTGTACGCAATGTTACCTATCTGCTCGTTACGCATGTAGAGGGTGACCTTATTAACACATCTGGCAGTTACTTGGGACGCGACGTACTTCTCGAAGCCGAACACGACCCTCCTAGTTCAAGGCAATTATATCAACGAGACGACGGGCGAAGTCACCGACCAAGCTTTCGAATCGCCGAAGTGGGCTGCATCCTGGGGCTTTTGGAGCTATACAATCGAAGAGAGCCTGATGAAACATCAATCCGCCAAGAACATCACCTTGCAACTTGCTACTATCACTACCGGTGGCCAATCTAGCGAGATAGTGAAGGGGCCTACAGTTCTAGTTACCCATTATCCCGTTTACCAGCCCGATACCGGTAAAACGCCCGACAAGCAGGCGCTGATCATCGCTCTGCCGACCGTTTTCGGGTTCATTGCGCTATGTGTGGTCGGAACTTGCCTCTGGAACAGGAAGGCCCGCCAGATCGGCATTGGAAACGTCATGTCGCGTGGCAGAAACGGATACGGTATCGGCAAGAGTTCACGTTCTCGAATGGGCTTTGGCAAGAAGAACAAGGCGAACGAACGGATCCAACTGATGGAGCGGGAGATCGAGGCTGACGGTGGTGAGGTCTATCGCGACGTGCCGGATCTCCCTAGACGAGACAGCGACGCGTTAGGTAGCTTGGCTGGAACACCGACCGAGGAAAGACGCATGGACTTCCATGGGCCTGGCTCGCGAAACCAACCGGACCGATCTCCGGCAAATGGAAATGTTTTTCGGGAGGAACTAAGAAGACAAAACGAGAGGTTCTAGGGGACTCTCTTGATGCCTCCGTCGAGAGGGACGCACTATAGCAAAGTTGATGGTGGACTGTAACAGGCCAACAATCCGTCCATCATGGATCGAGACGAGTACATGTATAATGTAAACGGTTATGAGCGTATTGATGTTGTACGTATACACCGATTTTGGTCTGGCTGTGGCATTAATATCACGAGGGAAGATTAGAGCTCACGACAACTCGCTTGCGAATTACGTTAGACAATGAAGCGAGAGAAATGAAATAGAATATTTGATTTTATATCATAAATGAAGCTTTACTGGGAACCAATAGAGGGATAAGCATTCAGTGCCAGTTGCCCTCCTAGATGCGCGTATAGCACATTGCTCCCCTCGGGTATCTCGCCCTTCCGAATCAGATCCATCATACCCGCCAAACTCTTGCCCTCATACACAGGATCCGTAATGAAAGCCTCTGTCCTAGCGCCGAATTTGATCGCCTCCAGCGTCTGCTCATCCGCAATGCCGTACACGCCAGCATGGTACCTGTCATCGAGCTCGATATCCACCTCCGTGATATCGCCCTCCTCCAACCCGATCTTCGCGGCAGTCGTCTTGGCTATCCGCAGCACCTGGTCGAACGTCTGCTTCGGCTTCGCCGACGCGTCGATGCCAATGACGCGCCGCTTCCTCGACCCTAGCTTCTTCTGCGCCAGCTTGAATCCGGCCACCATGCCCGCGAACGTGGACCCCGTCACGGCGCACACGATCACCGTGTCGTAGAACACCCCCGACGCGCGCTCCTGCGCCTCGACCTCCAGCGCCCACCGCGCGAAGCCGAGGCCGCCCAGCGGGTGGTCGGACGCGCCTGCCGGGATGTAGTACGGCTTGCGGCCCTTGGACGCGAGCTCAGCCTCGAGTTGTGCCAAAGTGGGCTTGTGCTCGATGCCGAAGGATGTTGCCGGCTCGATCCGCGAGTCCGCGCCCATCAGCCGCGATAGCTGGATGTTGCCCACGCTGCTGTAGAGCTGCGAGGCCGGCGACGCGGGCGACAGATCCACCCACCGCTCTTGCACTAGCGCGCTTTGCAGGCCGAGGGCCGCGGCTACTGCGGCGACTTGTCGGGTGTCTAGGGCGAGCGTTGTTAAGTGCTTGTACGGGGGAAAACATGAGGGGGTTCGGGTAGGAAAGGAATCTTGGTTTACGTACGGTTCGATTGGACGCCACCGATGGAGACGAGAGTGTCGGCGCCTTTGGCTAGGGCCTCCGCGGCAAGGTATCTACGTTCCGGCGTCTAAATTTCATCATCTTCTCCCCTGAGGTGCGTATAGAATCAGGTCAGGAAAACTCACTCTAACTTCCGCGTCTTGTTACCGCCAAAGGCCAACCCCGAGTTGCAGTCTTCGCGTTTGGCATAGACTTGGACTTTCCCGCCAAGCGCTGCGGATATCCGCGGCAGATGTTGGATCGGCGACGGCCCGAACAGGAAGGTTTCCCGCGGGATGCTAGCGAAGGGCTCGGGAATGCGGAGGTCGAGGTCAGCCATTCTGTAAAAGGCGTAGTTGCAACTTTGAAGAGGAGAGAAGATAGGAATGGGACGTGTAATGTAGTTGTTGATACTATAGCAACTTCTTATATCTGTCAAACTACACACACCTTACCCATCGATTACCTACCGAACTATACTTATTTAGATGCACATCTCGGCCAAGATATCCCACCGAAGTCGGATAGTGATAGTGGGTAGTGGGTATAAGACGGAGCGGAGAGGAGCCAAACCTCTCCACTATGTATAATCTCGAACAACGACAGCCAATCATTATTGTGCAACGATCCAATTTAAGTAATGTTGCATCGCATCAAGGGACGCCGTGATACGTATAGTATCATGTAAGTCTACCTAATCTTATGTACATATCTCCTCTCCCGCGTGATACCAATAGTCGTACACATTACTCATATCTAAAGGGGGGCTTGTAGATACCTTACTCATTTTGACCCCTGAGTGCAGTCCCTCACACTGAATAGTAACTACCGTATAAGACAGAGTGCTATGAACTACGGAATAGGGGGTTAGAAAGAATTTTTATGCGATTTGAGTGCAAATTGCATTTACATGGCTAAGCTAACCTACCTAGGCAGTTTGCCAATGCTTCCGCAACTGCTTGTCTTCCTTGCCGAGCTGTGACATGCAGTATGCCTTGAAAGCTTGCTTGTGCATCAACGGTGTCAATAACCAAGAGCTTTCATGGTTTGCACCAGCCATGTGCATTAATGGTATCTTCAAAATCACCTAAATTTAGCGGTTTAAAGTAAGCAAGGGAAAATGGGGAGAGCCCAAGAATTGTTCCACGACTTAGACCCGAGACGATTTTAGCATATATCACGAACAGAATTTCCCTCACTGACTCTGACACATATATTTACCTAATTTGGGGTATTTAAGACCCTTGAATCTATCCGCTTTGCTTGCCTCTGGTATCGGCTTAAAGGGGGCCGAGAATGCAGGAAGGGCCGGCCGGTATCAGTCTACGGAGTGATTGTTATGAAACACGACCCAACCGGGCTCGGCAGCATGACTACAAATACACTACAGTACACGGTTCGTGGTCTGGAGGACACAAAAAGATTATCCAGAGCATCTCAAAGAGTCACCATGAACAGTGTTTCATCCCATTCCAGCCGGCTGCACGTACAGCACAGAATAACCTGATACCCATCTTGGCTCACGAATGAGAGTCACAGGAAAACCAACAAACACGTCACGGAGCTATTAAGGAGAATCGGTTGTCGACTGACCTAACACAGGCTCAGTACCAAATTTAAATACATGCAATCCTTCACAACGTTTCAAATATCTCAACCTCGTCCGTCCGCACTCACGGCCGGAGTGAACCATTCTCAACATACATGCCCACACTGAACGAACAGTACGAGCACAATGAAGTCAACAGTACGTCTCGTGGACCCATTGTCTCCTGTCTTTCGTTTTTCTATCAGCTAAACATATCAACAGCAATCTCTTGACTTCATAGTCAAATCTGGGAAGCCAGAATTAGTATCACACGAGTAAGCGCTGGATTACAACTTTCTCTCCCTCACCAAGGCTCAAGTCTACTCGTAATCATATATATCACAAAGGCAACTAACTCGAGGGTATTAGAATCATCCTTGTGCATGGTTTTAACAATGCAGGGGCACGAGCCGCAAAGTGCCGCAAAGTGCTGAGGTCTTGGGTCGAACACGCCACAGAGCCAATCCGCGATTGGGTTAACGTCCGCATCTTCTCCTTCAGTGGTCTCCACATCCTACACACTGGACCTTCTGAACTTGCCAATACCACCTCTAAGCTATACGACAGGCTCACAGCTACTAGCAGAGATTCTGGGTCACCACTATTCTGCTCGGTAAGAAATGAAGATACCAATCGCTCGTCTAGAGCTGTTATATTCATCGCCCACGGCATGGGCACTTGGATTGTCAAGGAATTGTTGAAACTTCGGAACGAAAAGAATAAACCAATCGATCCTACGGGCCTCCTCTTCTTCGACACTCCGGAATCAACACGGTTCCTAAGGCCTAACGATGTGCCATCCGAGGCCATCGTGTTACAATATCTTTGCGAATTCGCAGATATGTTTAAGATGAAGCCGGAACCGCGCAAACTACCCAGTCTACAATCCAAACTACACGAGATAGACGTGGAGTTCCGAGAGTTAGCGCTAGCTCGCTACGGGCAGAGTGTAGAAGTAAAAGAAGATGACATCGAACACTTCACGTACACACTGAACTTGTGGACCGATAATATTTGGATGTCTCCAAGGCCTCTTCTTAAGTTTGATAACGTGAGTTCATTACAGCACCCTATTTACTTACCTTCTACCCTTTTCCTAGCCACTCAGTGATGATGGACTAAGAATCACCATTCTAACTTAGATATATATTAGGTATTTCTGAGGCAATGCCTCCTCCTTAGTGGTAGCATAAACTCAAAGACTGGCTTACTGAAGAAGCTTGAACAAGCAAAACTAGAAGAGCACCTTAAGAGAGCCATCACATTACATCGATACCACAACATTCGAAAGAATCTTCCAGATAAAACGAAAAAGTCTACACAACCCGCAGACGAAAAGAAGCCAAAGAAAGTAGATACCCCAGAAGGCAATAAAAGTTCTTCTGGCTCAACAAAACCAGGCCCTCCTACAGATCCTAACAAGTCTCCCCTGTCTAGTAGTGGAGAGGGACGCATTGATGCTAAGAAATCTCCTAATGCCAATAACGGTACTTCTACGAATTCCAACAAGAAGGCAGAGTGTTATACAAACGCCAGCAAACCTCATAATCACTGCGGAAATAAGGACTTAACGAATGCCAATGACACCCCGTCTAGCGCCAAAAAGGATGGTTCTACAGACGCGAACAATAATGGTTTAACGAACGCCAACAAAGCTCCTTCTAAGCCTCAGAAGATTGCGTCTTTGCCCAGAAGGCAGGTAACCCCGCCACCAATAGTGGCCGAAGGGCCTCCAAAGAGGCCTCATAGAGCGTCCCCTGATCTAGACAATGACCCCACGAGGTATGATGATATATATAATGCTTCACCTCCACGAGAAGCCAGGACGTCGGCAAATCGTTTCGCAGATGCTAACGAGCTATCTGCGAAAGATAAAGCTGAAGGTATGTGAAATAGCTTCGTCAAGCTATCAAACCTATCTATACTAACGGTAAGTCAACTGCAGAAAAATCATACTTCGGGTCACCAAGGATACCGCAATTTCGCTTACCCATGATGTCTGAGCTATTCCATGGGCCATTTTGGGGCGAAGAGGAGCCTAATGCAGATATTTCTCCATCTGCTGCCAATGCCCATGATGGGAGGAAAGAAAAGGGGAGGGAGAGCAATTGGTTCGACTTCAACGATGCTATCGAGCAGCGCAACAGAGCTGCAGTAAAAAACAATGTGCTAGCATGGGTTGACGCACTAAACCGATTGCAGTATATCAAGTTGAGGCAAATCCGGGAACTCGGCGAGGACGACCCTAGGACGCTGACTACGCGGCGCGAATGCATATTAACGAGTATCGTGGGTGGGATTTGGGGACCCAAGACCATCGAGAAGTGGGAGAAAGATGATGTCTGGGAAATTGAGAGCGAGACACGACAGGTATACGAGGGCTTGGAAACGGTATTGGGTAATCTCCATCCCGAGACTCTGGAGGCTCAAGCCCTGCTATTCGTTGTGCGGATTCCACTAGCTGGGGTTGAGGCACTTCCAAGAGCGCCACTCGAGAACATACAGGATATGATGTGGTGCGAAAACGACAACGAAAAGGCGAGGACGCCAGAGAGACTATTTAAGGAACTCCGTCTTGAGTACAAGGTAGAGTATAACCCTGACCAAGCTTGCCTCTACGGCAATGCTAAGTAAGAAAACTTGCTGATAACCTCATAGACATTGTGGCAGGGRCGACGGTTCCTACGTTGAGAAGCTACTTTTCGGTATGAAGGCTAAAGAACATGCAAAGAAGACTGGCATCAGGAAGGAAAGTATATGGCCGCGTTTCATAACGAATTGTAGGAGGACGAAGATCTTGTAGTTTATTAGTACTAGGCACCTTAGGAGGTACCTAACTTATGAGGTAGGTACTAGGAAAGCTACGACTTTATTACTACCGATGTTTAAAAAAAATAGGATATCGACATGGATCCAACCCGTGTGCCCCAGTAATTAATTAGTTTCGTTGTTCCAGACATAACCAAAATAGCCCGAGGTCACTACCCTTTAGAAGCTATGATAGTAGCTACCAAGAAGAATAGAACGATAATAGAGAAAAGGGAGGAAGCCCATCACGCATACTAAGGGACATCCAAGGCCGAAGTACCGGAATGATACTCATAGTTCAAGACAGAGCAGCTTGTTTGCAACACAATTCACAAAGGCAACTTCGTAATATGGATGATAAATTAGGTATTTAATAGTGAATTCTGTAATAGAAAATGAGGCTAAGTTGATTCAATGTAGATTATAATGGCTTTGGTTTCTAAACAGGTTTTTTCTTAGGTACAGTACTAACTACCTAGCTACATCAAAAGGTCATGCAAGTTATTGTAAGAGATCATAAGAGATTTTAGTTTCCAAATATACCTAGTCAAACTAGCACATCTATCTCTTTGGATAGCTAAAGTGCCAGCTCATCTAGGGAACAGCTCAAATCTAGCTAGGGCCAGTTCGTAATTTCCATTCCCCATTAATAAATCGATTCTACTTTGATCCCAGCCTTTCTCCGTCACCTCTTTCAGGATTAGGTCTCGGATTCTGTCCTTCCATATCAGATTTTCCTCGGCTGTCTCGTCATCATCGGGCTCTACGACGTCGATACCCCCGGACGACATTGTCTCGCTCAGCGGGTACGACCCGGCGAATTCCCAGTCGAGGACAGCGACTATCTGGCCATCTCGGACCAGGATATTCCGACCATGGAAGTCGCCGTGGACGAGAACGAACGGCTCATCAGCAATATCTGTAGCTGCAATAGAGTCTGACTTCTTGCACAGTTCCTCAACAAAGTCTTCAACAGAGATATCGGTGAAGAGTTCTTCATCTATATCGTCTTTAGAAGCATGAGTGTAGTAGTAGATATCTCGATCGTAGCAGGCGAGTATATACTCCTTGGTCGTGTTGTATGGACCAATAGGGTAGCATTCCTCTCTGTGAAACTTACCGCGTCCCTTAAAGAGTTTGCAGCCTTCTACCGTCGGGGCGGGKGACATGTCAATAGGATCTAAGCCTCCAATTTCATTAAACCAGACCTCGGTAAGATCAATGGTTGCGTCTGCAAGATTTTGTGCAAGACTTTCCTTCTGCGAGGCATCAAGAGACATCCATTGCTCGCTCAGGGGCTTGGCGTCGATGAATTCCTCGACAATGAAAGACGTTTTGAAGTCACTTGTCGCCTGGTAATCATAAACATGTGGTACGGGTATATCGGGGACATTTATGTCAATAAATCGCCTAAATGCGACCTCATTGGTAATTTGATTCGGAAGTAGAGCGTCCTCGGAGGGCAGTCTGAGGATGAATTGGCCAACTGGCGAGCTACTTCCATCCCTGACTTCAACTGGCCGACGCATCTTAACAAGACATATGAAGTTATAGCCGCCCTGGGCGAGCAACGTCACCTCTTGTACTTCATTGATGTCGGACAGGTCCAAGGTCTGCAGGACGCTTTTATTTCCTTCGAGAACCCGCTTGATCTGTAGAGTTAACTGCAGCCGCTTTGCGATCGCACAAAATACACCTCTGAGGTCGTCCAGTGCCACCGGGCTTGTAATAGACGACCTTGGGGTGGACGGGGCAGATGACTTGGTGTTTTCTACAGAAGCCATTTTTCGTACAGGCCTGGCAGTGATGTGTAGTTGGCATGGGAGAGGGAGATCTACAATATCAAGCGAATATTTAACTGGTTTGAACCGTTTGTAGTCCCACTTTTACGACAGTACAAAGGCTAGGATGGGCTTTTACACTGACAAAGGTCTTGGTATTCTTTATGAAACTGGCTTCTTGGAAGTGTCTCTCAAGTGTCTCGATATGCAGATGTATGAAGATCGTGAATTATATTTCTGTTGGATAGTAAGTGGCCAATACGGTCGGACTTATACGTCCTTCTATATTTATAAAATCGCAATGGATAAGTACCTGTAGGTACCTAGTTGAGAAGCTGTTACTATAACCTATATCAATTATATTAATCTTGATCAATGGCTTAATAAAGCTACTGATAGGACTCGAATGACAATGTTAGTAAACTACTCCATTGTTTGGGACGCCGGGATGGTGGCCGCGGCGGGCACCATGAGGTTCACCGAATGTAAGAGTAGCCGGACGAAGGATTGTACCCGGCTCGATGATGGGCACGGCATGAGGCCTGGGCTTGGGTCTCATGGGCGGCGAGCCGATACTTGTCGGCATGTTTGTAACAGTTGTATTTTGTAACTGGTTTGAAATTATCTGACTAGTGATTTAGCGAAGTTGATTACCTAGTCATATCGCATAACTTACCTAGGAGACATTCACATATTGATTAGCTCCCCTATGGTTAATGAGGTTGAGACTGAGTCCTAGAGTGACCGTTGTACGGTGGTATATTACATGTGCTCTTCCTACATAGTAATGTTAACTTAATATTGCGATGGTACAAAGTCCTTCCATCCCAAATTTGCTTCCCCTTAATCACGATAAAAGGTAGGTATATGTAGGACTATCTTGATGACTTAGGTAAGGGGAGAGAAGAGAAGTGAACAAGACCGTCCGTCTGCCGCATGATTCTATTGTAGGGTTGAAATATCCGGCAAAACGGCTTAGTGCATCTGGTTATATACCGAAGGTATAGTATTTCCCATTATTAAATGGCAGGTGACAGGTGCTAACATGTCCGATTATCTCTATGTCCGCCTCGACGGGATAGAGTAAATCTATGATTTCCACAGTTGAATTCTTATGAGAGCATCATGGATAAACCTAAGAAATAACTTACTACAGCCATCATAAGTACCTATACTTAAGTTGTGCGAGACAGATCTTTAAAGATCTATCCCTGGCGAGATGTTGATCACCTAGTTGATTACCTAAGGTAAGCCTGTCGCATGGCTGGTTATGTAAGCCTGGACGTCTAAGACTTAGATGTCCCCTCTTGAAATTAGATCTTCCTCTACCTTTACGTAATCAAAGAATCCATCATCAACGTAAATTCGCATCGCTGTACAGCACTCAATCGTACAGGTAGACCTTGTCCATCCAACAATCCCTTACTACAAAAGTGTCGGTGCAGAATAGCGCTTTTCTATAGCTACCTTCGTTAAATAGCTCTTACATATGAAATTTTGTAAAAGGCTGCAGTTATCATGAATTGAAGGATGTCTGGACCCCCTATTTTCATTGGCGGGAGATGCAATTTCGGCAGCGAATAGATGCACCGCCGAGATATCGACCGCCTCTAGCCGTAAATGAGTTTATTCCATAAACAGTCCATTCACTTTACGAGCCGGAAGGTGGCCTGTGTGAATGAGGCTTCGAAGTGCTTACTTACCTCCATAGCCCCTAGGTTACAGTTTAATTACATACCTGGTACCTAGGGAAGCCGGGACTATCATCTTACCACGGATTTCTTATTTGTAAGTTATTGCCATTCCGTAAAAAAATGTGTCTCTATCAAATAAGGGGATTTCGATATTAACGGAGTACTAATCAATGTTGCCTGGAGAGATGAGGCTACGGCACCGTCTTATGATCCCCGATCTTCCACCTTGTCCGGTCACGACAGGAAATCCTGTTGGGGTTGGATGACCAAGGCAACGAAATAATTGCAGCCCTCAACTTCAAGGTGATTTAGAGAGTACGGTCATGTTCACTACTTGTCTAGATACATACCTAGGTATATCTATGTGTGTCGAATTCCTTAGCAAACACGTTTAAGATCCTCTGCGCAACAATGCCGTCCTTACCCCTCCTCATCGTGACAGGCCGAGTGCTTAGCCTGGATTTTCGTCCACGCTGAGTCGAGTTACCTATGTCCCACATTAGTAGGCAATCTTCGCTCTTGAATATGAATCTGAAATGGAGTATCTTCTGTTCCATCACTTGACAGTTGGTATGGACATAATGGAACGACGTTTTCAAAACCCCTATCATAACTGTTCGGCTATCGGGAAAGGGGTAGAAAGGGGCTGACAACCAACTGTTCGCCAGTTGACAAAGGTCATGTGACTTTCCGAGTGTTACCGTGACTTTTAAATGCATGTGGAGATTGCATCATCCCGCATTTCACTTTACTAAGAAACTTAAACTCCGCGGGGTGAAAGTCGATGGATGGGTAATCGATAAAGACTTATAGGGTTATCTTTGAGAAAAACATCAACATCAAGTAGATCCACCAACTCACCGATATTCCCGTTTTTGCCGGGCTTCACCACCACCACCCGGCTTCGGTATTTGACAACTTTATTTCTTACTCTGGAACATATCTAGAGGATCGATCTCCGGCCATGTCTGCCGACGACCAGCAGTTCCTGGACTTGGTCAGTATTTCCGTCCAATCGTCCGGTCTTGTGTACCACAGACCATTGCACAGACCAAGGAAAACGGCTAACAAGAGATGCCATAGCTCTCGTCCATCCCCAACCAGATTCGACGATACTCTGGAGATGTCGCTGAGTACGTCGATAAGACCATCGACAAGGTTGCGGAAGAAATCAGAGATACACTAGCTACAGCTCCGTGGGTCCCCGACTATGTGCGACCGCCACCTCCGGTACGGCCACCACCCGTCGAGATCGTGCCGATAACCACTTACGAGCGGTTTACCGATTGGATCAGCCGCCATAAAGTCCTTATTGGCGTCGTAGTTGTTAGTATCGGATATGCGACGTACAAGACGGTCCGCGTAACGAAGGGACTCCGCAAAACCCGTCGGGCGAAACGTGCCCGAAACGGAGGAAGACTAGAGGTGGTAGTCATTGCCGGATCGCCAACTCTACCGTTGACAAAGTCATTATCGTTAGATTTAGAGAGGAGAGGCTTCATAGTATACATCGTTTGCAACACGATCGAGGATGAGGTGACCGTGCAAAGCCTGTCGCGGCCGGACATCAAGCCGTTGGGCATCGATATCACGGATGTGAGTGCTCCACATTGAATACCTCTTGTACCGCTTGTGAACTAACGAAGACTCTAGCCTCCAAACGCCGGCCAATCTATCGAGCGATTTGCAGCTTATCTACAGACGCCACACGCCGCTGTCCCGCGAGCGAAACCAAACTTTCTAACACTGAAGGCGGTCATCCTCATCCCCTCTCTCAACTACCAGACCTCGCCCATAGCCACAATCCCACCCTCAAGCTTTGCCGACCTCTTCAACACGCATCTCCTCCMCCCCATACTCACCATCCAGTCCTTCCTGCCGCTTCTCACGTCCAGGATAACGCCCCAGGGCGAGAAGACCGAGACCCCCAAGGTCCTCGTCTTCACGCCGTCCATCGTATCCTCCATTAACCCTCCGTTCCACGCTCCCGAGGCAACCGTGTGCTCCGCGCTCTCCGCCTTCACGGAGGTGCTCACGGCTGAGCTGCGCCCGCTCGGCATCCCCGTCACTCACGTCCAGCTCGGCACCTTCGACTTCTCGGGCTTTACTCCCCCGCGCCCCGCCGCCCCCGCCGAGACGCTGCAGTGGCCCGACTCCGCCCGCCACGCGTACGGCCGCAACTACGTTACGCAGAGCTTGTCGGTCATCTCGGCGGGACGCATCCGTGGACTGCGTGGCAGCTCGCTTAGAGAGCTGCATAACACGGTCTTCGACGTGATTGACGGATCCGAGAACAGTGATTCGGTACGCGTGGGTCTAGGTGCGGGGTTGTATGGATTTGTGGGACGCTGGGCGCCGCGCGGCTTGGTCGCGTGGATGATGGGGATTCGCAAAGTGGGCGAGCTAAGCACGTGGGATGTTGGTGAGCCGTACCAGGGCAGCGCTGACGAGAGTGCGAGTGGAGGGAGCGGAAGCAGTGAAAATGGCGAGAACGTCGAGAATGGCGACGGGAGTGCGAGCGAGTTCATCTCCGTTCCCAAGGAGGAGGACGGACATAATGTCTGGAAACTAGGTTGAAATAGGATGGGGATACTTGGATGGCGTCGCGATGATTTACGATGGGTTACGAGACCTGTATATATGATGATACGAACTGGCTCCCTTCATTACGTGCACAAACTTGGACTCACATTACACACTACTCTACTGCTCCTAGGTAGCTCGGATACTGCATTTGGCTCACATAAATAGACGGAGGATGATGATTTATGATGAGTTTTCCTGTGCCCCGATTGCACATTATTACTACTCTAGCAGTGATTTTTAGGGTATCCTGTGTCCTTTCTAAACACCTAAAATATTCCAGGCCTAGCTATTGGGTAAAGCCCGTTTGTCGTATTCATATCCTAGCAAAAGCATTGCCCTCTGACAAGCACGGCCACATTCTTTGCTAGTAGCATAAATTCTACCAGCATCGTCCAGTAGTAACTAGGCACCGTATTTGCCGTGCCGATACCGTTGTCTAATGCCTTCTGGCCCAATGCCTTGCCGTGAGGACATATCAGCCAAGGCGAACAAAATGTCTACATTGATGTAGAATTGATGGAGGCAAGTTGCTATTCGATACAGCTTGCTCGAGTCCCAGGTCCATGTTGGGGACGTGATGCCGTATTGGAGTCCTGTGTTCGCCGGTAGCATCTCAAAGCATATCGTGCGTCTCTCAGTGATGACCTCTTCCACGTCCAAACTTCCTATCACCTCTTCCCCTCCACCGACCGCCTCGCCCACCACCGAATCTATCGCCTCTACCGCCCTTATCATCTCTATCCCGTCTTCCAAAGTCTCTTTGGTCCTCATCCATAAAATCGTCTCTTCTGATGGGCTCCTCAGGTATAACGTCCGCCTTCGCAATGGGCTTCTCGAGATTCTTGTCCCATCTTGGATGCGCGCCCTCCTTGCAGTTCTTGCCGTTGGGGCAGAAACCAGCTAGATAGTACGGGCACAACTTCCGACGAACGTGCTTCTTGCTGCAATTCGGGCCCAGAGGGCAGAATCCCTGGTCGTAGTGAGGACAGGGCGGGAGCTTGGACTGGGGGTCGATGTGCAAGTAGAGGCACTCGTCTCCGTTAGAGCAGTATCCGTTGCGGACGAAGAAGTTGCACTCGGGCATCTTCCGCAGGTTGTACTCGTGCAGGAACTCGCAGCTCTCGCCCTTCTTGCACAGCGCCCGCAGCCAGTGCTTGCAGACGAGCGAGTTGTAACTAGCGTTGGTGCTGCTCGCCGCGTTCGGCGTGACGTGTCGGTCTGGACACGAGGCGCCCAGGGGACAGTGGCCCGCGACGAATGCCTTACATACTGGTCGGTTGGGCGGGAACCCGTGGCCGTAGGTTGTGCGCAGGAACGGCGAGAAGCTGAAGTTGTAGGTCGGCGCTTTATGTTCGAGGATCTGCTTCGCGAGTTCGGAGGCAGGTGGCGCCGCCGTTGAGGTCGCCATGGCCGGCGATGTAGGACTGCTCGTGTGTTTCGCGATGTCTTCGGAGAGACTCTAACGTCATAAATTATACGGAACTTTGCTGACGGAGTGACGCCGATGTAAGTCCGTCGAGAATTGAGTAGGTAGATCTAGAAATGTGTTGATCGATAGGTATAGGATCGCTGAGAAATGCGACAGCTGCGGAAGAGCTCGAGTGGGGCGAATTATGTTCCTGATTATATGATAAAAGGATATACTGCATAACTGCATGGTCAGACGTGCCAAGGAAAGGAGACCGGGAAAGCGGGGGGTCGGCTGCATGTGGATCCTAAAGGTTAAAGCTGGGGTAGGAAGTACCAACCAATTTGCACGACTTTGGCGAGGTACATTCCTTCCCGCCATATTTGGGAAGTCCCAGAAACTCAAACAAGGAGAAACCAAGTCGGGGCTTACCGTAGTAATTTGATTAAGATAAAAGGTAATTCTGAGCCTCTTTTTCAAGCGCTCAACCTCCAGGACCTCTCTGACTTCAATGTTATAAGCCACCGAGTACGCAACGAGGTAATCCTCCAAGGACCAAACATCGGCCATATTCGTACAAGTCTACTGGACAAGCCAAGGCTTTTTGAGCATGGTTAACGGACGATCTACATTGCATGAGTGCGGGGGATTGGAGATGGCAACCACTGGTCGAATCGTGCCATGTTTATTTCACCGACTATAGTGATCTTTACGAGGAGTAGCAACACGACGCCACCGACGTATCTCTCATCGTAACTAGGGGGATAATGCTTTCTATTTCCATTCTCTAAGTACTGACTTATATGGTTATCGAGATAGCGCCTGCATTCTTTTAGAGGCTGCTGCCTTATTGCAGTGTCTACTCAACTCGTCATTTTAAGTTTCGAGGCTCTGGGGCGTTAGTATATGGTAATAAGAAGAGACTCGGCAGGAAGATGCGGGCGGCCGATTCTATAAGCCAAAGGCTCCTGCCCGGGATGGGTAGTAACCCACATATCAACGCCGAACAATCCGCCGACTCCCCTTGGCTTCTCTCATTTCTTATGTCATTCGGTGTCAGGCTCGAAAACTGGCTTGGTGAACTGAGCACTACTTCTCGCCTGCTCTTATTTACGAGTCTTGTCTCTTCCTTCACGATTACCTGGTCCTGGTATGCGGGTCGGCTAAATCGAAGCACGATGGCTCGATATATCTTGATGCTTTCGGTAACTCTACTGGCCCTTTTCAGTCTCGTACGAGGCCAGCAGACACCATCAGACACAACAGCTGCTCTTAACTCAGCATACACTCTCCCTCCAGATGCCGATGTTGGCCAAGCCGTTATTCCCAATATCGTCGATCCCCAGGCCGTCAATCCTCAGTCCGTCTGCCCAGGATATAAAGCTTCCAATGTGAAGGAATATAGCAATGGATTGATGGCGGATCTCACTTTGGCTGGCGAAGCCTGTAATGTCTATGGCACCGATATCGAGTCTCTAAGCTTGGTTGTTGAGTATCAAGCGGTAGACCGACTGCACGTCGAGATACAGCCACGCTATATCGGCCCTGAGAATTATACTTGGTTCATCCTCCCCGAGGAATTAATTCACAAGCCTCAAGCCGAAGGAGACTCTGGTGACTACGCTTCGCGTAGCGATCTCGATTTCACCTGGAGCAACGATCCGAGCTTTTCATTCAAAGTCGCCAGGAAAAGCACCGGCGATGTCTTGTTCACTACCCAAGGCTCTCAATTGGTCTATGAAGACCAGTTTATTGAGTTCGGTTCAGCTCTACCGGAGAACTACAACTTGTACGGTCTTGGTGAAGTTATACATGGCTTCAGACTTGGGAATAATCTCACTCGTATGAAACCCTATCTCACACAGTCTCTAGCATGTACTAAACAATATCAGGAACTTTCTTCGCAGCAGATGTAGGTGATATCATCGATGCGAATATCTACGGAAACCATCCCATCTATCTTGATACTCGTTACTTTCAAGTGGACAAGGATACTGGGGCGATGATATACGCTCCATATGCTACAGACAAGTCGGCCCAGTACAAATCATATACACACGGCGTCTTCCAACGTAACGCCCATATCCAGGAGGTCCTCCTACGGGAATCCAATATTACCTGGAGAGCACTTGGTGGAGATATTGACCTCTACTTCTACGAAGGTCCCACTCAAGATAATGTTACGAAGTCGTACCAAAAGAGTGCAATTGGGTTGCCTGCAATGCAACAGTACTGGACTTTCGGGTATCACCAATGTCGATGGGGCTATAATAATTGGACTGAGCTTCAAGGCGTCTTGGACAAGTTTGCCGAACTTGAGATTCCCCTAGAAACAATCTGGTGTAAGTCGTGGCACCATTCCCCTGATCGGGAACGTTGGCGGTTATAGCTGAAACTGACATTCAATAGCCGACATTGACTACATGAAAGCATACAGAGACTTCGAAAACGACCCAGAACGTTTCAGTTACAGTGAAGGTGCTGAATTCCTATCGCGCTTGCATCAGAACGGTCAACACTATGTACCCATCATCGACTCGGCTATATATGCACCGGATCCTACTAATGCTAGCGATGCCTATCCGCCTTTCGATCGCGGCGTTGAGCAGGACGCCTTCTTGCTTAATCCTAATGGATCCACCTATATCGGAGCTGTTTGGCCTGGCTACACCGGTATGTCTCTGCTTTCTCCTTACGCTCATGTTCATGCTAAACGTATGTAGTCTTCCCTGACTGGATTGGCGCCCTTTTTAATGGTACTGGAGCCAACCGATGGTGGATATCTGAAATTGCTGAATACTATAACAAGATTAAGTTAGATGGCATCTGGATTGATATGTCGGAGGTCTCATCCTTCTGTGTGGGTAGTTGCGGCAGCAGTGAGTTGAATCTCAACCCCGCCCATCCTCCGTTTCAACTCCCAGGAGAACCCGGAAACGAGGTGCTGCAATATCCTGAAGGGTTTGACTTAACCAATGCTACCGAAGCTGCGTCTGCGTCTGCGGCTTTGAGTTCTATGTCAGCTACAGCAGCGCAGGCTAGTCCAACCACGACTTCATATTTTCGTAGCACTCCGATTCCCGGTGTGCGAAATGTCAATTGGCCACCATACGCTATAAACAATTGGCACGGCGATCTTGCTGTCCATGCTGTTAGTCCTAATGCGACGCACCATGGCGGCATTCTCGAGTACGACGTCCATAACCTATTTGGACATCAAATCCTGAATGCGACTTACTATGCGCTGTTGAATATCTTCCCCACGAAGCGGCCCTTTATTATCGGGCGGTCTCAATTTGCTGGCTCGGGAAAGTTAGCTGGCCATTGGGGGTAAGGCTGCCAGTTCTGCTAGTCCATGGAATATGAACTAACCATTGAAACAGAGGCGACAACTATTCTTTATGGGCCTACATGTTCTTCTCTATTCCCCAGGCTCTGTCTTTCTCACTCTTCGGTATCCCCATGTTTGGTGTCGATACCTGCGGTTTTGCTGGTAATGCAGATATGGAATTATGCTCTCGCTGGATGCAGCTATCGGCATTCTTCCCCTTCTATCGAAATCACAATACCATAGGAGCCGCTAGCCAGGAGCCATACATCTGGTCGGCTGTAGTGGATGCTTCAAAAGCGGCGATGAAGATCCGCTACGCGTTATTACCATACATCTACACAACTTTTTATCTTAGCCATTCAACTGGTTCAACAACGATGCGCGCACTAGCCTGGGAGTTTCCCAATGAGCCATGGCTAGCTAATGCTGATAGGCAATTTCTCCTTGGCGATGCGATCCTTGTCACTCCGTGCTTAGTCCAAGGTGCTACGACTGTCGATGGAGTCTTCCCTGGCGTGGGATCTGGTGAGATTTGGTATGATTGGTATAACCAGACAGTAATCACAGGAGTCACAACCGGACAGAATGTTACCATCGATGCGCCGCTAGGCCACATCCCAGTCTACGTGCGAGGCGGAAAAGTGATCCCCATCCAGGAACCAGGTCTGACAACTGCAGCCGTCCGAGCGAGCCCCTGGAGCGTCCTCGTCGCCTTGGATAGCAATGAAGAAGCTACCGGTGGACTCTATGTCGATGATGGCGAGAGTCTGGTGCCGGAAGCTTCCACATGGGTCAAAGTAAGTGTCCTTCCTATTTCTCTGCCCTTTACCTTGATCGTTAGCCGCTTACCCGTTTCTAGTTCGTTGTTAAGAACTCAACATTGAAGGCCACTCCCAGCGGTAATTTCGAAGATCCGAATGTTCTAGGCAATGTGACGATATTAGGAGCTCAAGGTCCAATATCTAGTGTGAAGTTGAACGGGAAAGATCTTCATGCCGGCACGTGGAACTTGCAAAGCTCGGGCAAGGTGCTAAGGGTCGCGGGTCTCGACTCGTTGACGGCTGGTGGTGCTTGGAGCAATGAATGGACTCTGAGCTGGTCTTAATCTGGAATAATACAGCGGTCATGTCTGTAAATTTTTGGAACGGTTCTTGTTTTTTGCAAGAGCGTTGTCCAGTAATTATCATGAGTATTGGAGTTATATAACTAGGTAATATTCAACCTCATTAACTCCGTGACGCCTTGATAGCCTGGATATTCCTTCATATTCCCCTGTCTGATACGACCATCCCATTCCGTAGGAAGACAGCTGGCCGTACAGTTCCATATCCATATCCTTCCAACGCCATAGTCGCCAAATCAGCTTCTCTTCCATAAACGCCAAGCAAACTCAGTCCAGCCTGGAACCGCAAGACCAGACCCAACTAAGCCACCTCTCAGGATAGAGCAGCATACAACCCAATACATCCCGCCACAAACGTCACCACCCCGCGATATAAGTTCCGCGTAGCCCACTTATCAGCAACCTCATGCGCGTTCTCCGGCCCCTCATCAGGATACACAACGCGGCGCTCCATCTTGCGATTCAGCGGGATCATCACGGCCCTCGTCCACGGCAGATTACTAAACGTCAGCACCGCCGCGAGCGCGTACAGACGCGCCTTAGACGGGAGCCGGTACGCCAGGTACGCGTGCAGGAAACCCGGCAGGACGAGAGGGAAGACTAGCACCCGGTGCGCGGACTGGATCGCGCGCGTGAATTGCGAGGCCAGCAGCTGCGGCGGCGATTCCATCAGCCGCGGGATCACGAAGATGGAGATGCTGGCGCTGAGGCCGGCGGTGCTGGTGAGCAGCGCTATGCTGGTGGCTTGCACGGCGCGCAGGGAGGGCGGGGTGCTGGTGGGGGTGGACATTGTGGGAGTGGTGGTGTTTATAGAGTTATGTTGCGTTTTTGGTATACGATTACTATCTGTCTGGATGGACGAGGAAATGCTTTAAGCATTTGGTATTATCCTACCTGGGGTATTGTCGACGATTTGCGGACACGAGATGGGGGAGCCGATGGAGAGGTCATGAGACAGCTTCGAAGATTACGTCACGCGCTTTAGTAGTTGAATTACTCCGTTATTGGATTGGGCTTATGCTCGTTTTGAGTTTACACGAAACTCGAATCTAGCCACGGCTTAAATAAGAAGATGAGATAGCGTTCTTCTACCATCACAATAGTTCCCTCTCATTATAATTGAGGACTTCGCTCTCTGCCTATCCTTTGTAATATCGATGGTTCATTTATGTGTGCCTCTATATATGCGTGAATGGGACATATGAGATCCCTTAGCAGTCATGCCCCTCCCACGACGGTATTAATTGGATAGTGGCATCTTTTCGGAGTCAACTAGTTTCACAACTTTCTCGCCAGGACCCTCAACCTGACATACCCCAAATGAAAGCCACCACTTGGATTCTTACACACAACCTCGAGCACATTCACCGCCTCTTTAATACATTCCTCCCTCTCTTTCCCTTCCGGTAGCGCCTCAAAGAACTGCGCTCCAAATAACCTCACCCAGCCCTCCACCCCACCCTCGTCCGCTTTTGTAGGGCGGTACTCCCTCTCAGCCCTCTCCACCTTCCACCCTCCCACCGTCTTCTCCATCATCTCCGTGACCCAAGCCTCGTCGGGGAAGAACCACGGATCTGCCTCAACGGCCTTAGCGAGGCCTACGCGTCTAGCCAGGGAGCTCAGCAACGCAGACCGGATCTCAGCCACGTTGCCTAGCCCGCCCATCTCGAATGCGAAGACCCCGCCAGGCGCTAGCGCGTCCCGGGCCGCTTTGAAGAAGGCGGCTTGCTTTGCTGCGTCCGTCTTGCATGCGCCGAGGACCCAGTGCAGGGCTGCGTTCGAGAAGATCTTGGTGAAATGCCCACGCTGCAGGTGTGACGTCTGCGCTAGCTCGAGGGCGTCGACAACTATCGATGTGTTTATGTTAGTTTACAGACAATGAAGATGGTCTAACGCCACCCTGTCCGAAGGAGCGAGCAACCGATGAAAACCAGAAACGCTGCATCAGGAGAAATATCTTACCTTCGAAGGTGCACTTAGAAGCCCCAGCTTTGGTAGCTGCTTGGGTCGCGGCCTCAATCATAGCTGGTGAAGCGTCGGTGCCATGGATGCTACCGCTTCCCTGAGCCAAAACCTCTTGCATTTGGATGTTCACCACGCCATCTAGGGGGTAGAAATGGTAAGTATGTGAATTGACCGGCCTTGAAAAGCGACTGCATAGGAGCGTTAAGAGGGAACAGAAACTCACCACCACAACCGATATCTAGTATCACGTCGTCCTTCTGCGGGTCGAGCCATTGCACAATCTTAGTCGCGAGCTTCGGCACGAAGGAGGCCGAGTGCTGGTATGCCTTGAAATTTGCAATTGTGTTAGGACATATTTTATACGCATCCTCAAGTCAGGTTTCTTTTACAGATATTCAAGTAACAGGCTTACCTCCGAGGACCAATGATCTTTCTTCTCCGCCATCGTTCACTTACACGTGGGTATTCAACTGGACGATTCAAGATAGGTAGGTTTTGGAGACAATAATCCCTCATAAGAAAAAGGACAGAGGTCAAATTCTATCCTTATATTTTTATTGCAAGGGAGATGTTGGCTAAGCTTCTCTACTTGTCCTGCACGAGTAGGTACATATCTTGGAGATTTATACAAGCAAACTCCGCGCCGGCTCCGACTGATGCCGCCGAACGGTTGCCCCGAGATCGGAGCCCTCACAGGCTAGCAACTTCATAGCAGTCCACTATGTACAGCACAGAACAGTGATGCTGGCACCTTGCTAGTAAGTAATCGCTCATTTGAATTCGAATTTTGATGATCTTACTTTGGGAAGAGATCCCTCAGAAATCACCGCAGCTAGAAGTATCTTACATCCACAATCTCCGACTTAACCACCTTCCCCTTAATGGGCATAACATTCAATCTATCTCGAGTAGTTGATACTTGTCGTCGCCAAGGGCATCCTCAACTCTCTTCATAATCGCAAGTACCTTCTCTTCTTCAAGTCTTCGTCCAACAATCTGGACTGCGACCGGCAGTCCGTGCATCGCCTCGGCATCATAGAGCTTGTATGCGCCTTGGGCAACTCCGTTAAGCTTCTTGATGTTAAAGGTAGGTGGCAGCTTATCGAGGTCCTTGTCAACATGTGTCACCGGGATAATACCACAGGTGTAGTCGACCTATACGAATTAATATCTCCAATGAGTAACATGTATTGATGAGTTTACTTACGAGGTTGAAGAGGAATGTGTAACCGCAGCTGCTCACAGCTTCCTTCATGCCGTCATGAGGTACAGCTGGGGTCGCGTTGGGAGGTGTCAATAGAAAGTCAACATCAACACTATTCCACCATTCGAACCATCTTGCTCTATACGCTTCTCGCTGAGCAACCAGCTTCCACTGCTCGAAGGCGGATTTCGCATGCCAGTCCTTAACAAGGCCAGCCCACACATCATCTCTCCGCACATATTTAACCCACAGATAGTAAAGATATTTCAACGGTCGAGGAAGGCGCATGAGGAATTCCATTTGGTCAGCGCCCGGATCATTCCACTCCCCAGATCGGAAAAAAGACTTGAACATCTGACATCCATCGGCATTTAACAAGAGAGCACCGAGTCGGAGAGCTTCGTAAGGTGACGGTGGGTCAATCTCGACAATCTCATGGCCAGCCGCTTTCAAGGCAGCCTCTGTCTTTTCCAGCGCTCGAACGCAGGCAGGACTCGGATCGACCACACCATCAGTCCTCATCACGCCCACGCGAAATTTGCTCTTTGTTGCGTATTCCTTCTCAATGTCAGATCTCCAAGGTATGGGATGAACACTATGGTCGTACTTCCACGGTTGCATGCCGATGATAGCACTAGTGAAGTACGTCAAGTCGTTCAAGGTCCTAGTCATGGGGCTGTACACACTTGGAACACCTTCTTGGCCTGGCATGCTCGTTGCGAATCCAGCTTTCGGCCATCGTCCGGTTGAACACCGCAGACTGTAAATGCCGGAGAAATGCGCAGGGGCTCGAACGCTACCAGCAACGTCACTTCCAATTCCAATCCTTCCACCTAATGCCAGCAGGGCCGCTTCACCGCCAGTGGATCCTCCCGGAGAGTATTTGCCGTTATGCGGGTTGGTGCATCGACCCCAAACATCATTCGTAGACTCAAAGCTGAGCAACGTGATGGGCATGTTTGTCTTGACATAAGGGACGGCTCCGGCGTCCTTGAGCAATCGAACAGTACTGCCATCTTGAGGCTGCTTGTTTCCGACAAAGCTACTGTAGCCGACAGTGGAGTCGAAGCCGCCGACATTAATGGTGTCTTTTAAGCTCACTGGAATTCCAGCCAGGGGACCCTTCAAGTTGATAGAGCCATCTCTGATCCAACCCTCAGCCTCAGGGATCATAACCTCGGTGAGACAATTGGTTTTCTCATGTGCCTTCACCGCAACCTTTCCGTAGGTATGGAGGAGATCAATGGGGTCGACGGCGCCTTTTTGTACATCTTGGACTAGTTCCTCGATTGGCTTGTCAATGATCTCCCGATCCAACGGCGTAAAGGGGCCGCGATAAGCTGTCAAGCCCTGCAGCCTTTGCGCACGCTCATCCTGCTTAAACTTGCTAACTCACTGTGAGAAGAGGAAATCGTATCTTATTGGTACCGAGATCGGATATCAATATAGGGAATGATAGAAGGGAACTACTAACCAGTCTCGCTTATGTTGGATGTAATCGAGGAAGAAAACCATCTTGTAAGTCTTAAGGATGAACGCCCAACTCTAAGGCAACGTCAAATTGACGCAATTGAGGCGGAAAGTAGCACAGAAGTAGAGAGAGCCCAAAAGGTCCATTGGGATGGGATAGAGTTATTATTATGTAGCTGGAATGCAGGGTCTTGGGGCCAAAGATAAGGTCAGCTAACTTTCCTACCACTTACACGAGCCCGGATGGAGCTTCGCTTATCCCCGCATTTGTATCATATAGCTCMCCTTCCTCTTCACCGTCGATAACCGCTTGCAACTTCCGCACATGGGAATTGGGTTTCTCTCTTATTCCACTATATACTGGCTCTTGCCGTAGGTTATTTGGGTAAGTACTTAGCTAAGTTAGGTACATGTAGTATATTAAGATGTATTGTCGCGGGGAAGAACGTGTCACGTCGGCTATAGCTGTACTATTTGAACCGCCTGATATCCCATCGCTTCAACCATCTCGCACTATCCCGGCCCCCCACTTCTCCGATTCTACCCCACCAATGCACCCCGCATAGTTCCTTTTCTTACCGTCTACACGTACGACTATGACGGCTAAGGACACCCGAAGCTATAGAACCGGCATAGACAGGGGGTCCCCATCGTCCAGGCACCTGTCTTCTTGACAAAGTGATCAGTCTTAGACGTCTTGTATCAACTCAACAGCGACATATGTACGTTTACCAAGGCTTCTAAGCAGACTGGCCGAAGAATGCGCCTCAACCGAGTCGGGAGCCTAGTAGATACCGAATTCGGAACTGGGGGCAGCGGCTTATTAGAGGTACCTGTTGAGCGCACAAGGGTCATCCTCGAAGACCAATTTGAGGGGCAAACAATTGAGTCTAGAAACAGTCATGGCATCTACTGAGCCGGCATACGATCCCAAGAGAACAGGATCATGGCTTATCTGCACAGCATGCGGGACTCAATTCCCCACAGCAGACCGGCAAGAGTTAAGAACGTGCTTCATCTGTGATGACCCGCGACAATTCACGCCACCAACTGGGCAGGCCTTCACCACTCTCGATGAGCTCCGTTCAAGCGCTAAGAACACTTGGACGCCTTTCGATGGCGATGACAGATTTACATCTATCGTCACGGAGCCCAAAGTGGGTATTGGACAACGAGCTATCCTAATCAACACGCCTCAGGGCAATGTGCTATGGGATTGCATCACACTCATCGACGATGAGACTATTGCCAAAATCAACGAGTTGGGTGGTCTCAAAGCCATTGTCATTTCGCATCCTCACTACTACACTACACACGTGGAGTGGGCACGCGCTTTTGACTGCCCTGTTTACCTGGCGGCTGAGGATAAGCAGTGGACAACGCAGAGCTCTACATATCAGGTCTTCGTGAAGGAAACGGAGCTCGACCTGCAGGTCGACGGCGCATCATCCGGTGTTAAGGTTCTGAAGCTCGGCGGCCACTTCCCGGGCTCCTTCGTGTCGCTCTATGATGGGCACCTTCTAATCGCTGATACGCTGGTCACAACGCCCGCAGGCTTGGGGAGCTGGGACACAGACGCCATCGGTACTGCCCGATCCCGACCCCCGGGCATGAACAGCTATTCATTCATGTGGAGCATCCCGAATATGATTCCTTTAGCTCCAGACGAGTTACAAAGAATGTGGAGTATATTGAAGAAGTATGACTTTAGCAGTTCGCATGGGGCGTTTATCAAAACGGATATCGTCAAAACAGCGCCAGAGATGAAGCGTCGGGTGTTGGAGAGCATGCAGATCCAGACGAGGTATATGGGATACGGCGATCATGCATTCTTGAAAGAGACGGTAGACTAAAAAGTCCAACGTCGTGGTAAATGAAAAGCTACCAAGTTAAGAGCAGGTTAAATTGAATGATATCTGAACATGTAAATTTTATAACCAGAAGGGGAGGCCTATGAGATATTTATTGCCGACTCATGCTCTTGTACTCGGTCTACAACGGTTCAACGCCAACAAATCCAAAAACTGTACTGTAACATCTGTATCGTATAGCTGTAATCACAACTTGCTCTCMCCCGACTGCGGAACCTTAACAACGACCTTGCCCCAAGTCTCCCTCCCTCCCAACGCCAACAGCGCATCGGGGACACTCTCCAACCCAACAAACTCCTTATCCGTGAACACCGTGCCCCTAAACTTGCCCTGCTCAATCAATTTTCCAATGCCCTTCCACACTACCGGAATCGTCTCCCTCTCGAACTTCGCGTACGCGCCCCAGTGAATGCCCACTAGACTGATATTCTTCAGCAACACCTTATTCATGGCCACCTTCTCGATCTGGCCCGCAGCGAACCCCACGACTAGGATGCGGCCGTTCCACGCGATGCACTTGGTGCTCTTGTCCACCATGCCCACGGGGTCGTACACGATGTCCACGCCGCGCCCCTTCGGCGTCAGCTTCTTGACGCGCTCCGGCCAGCTCGCGTCGCGGTAGTCCACCACGTGGTCCGCGCCGAACTGCCGCGCCACCTCCAGCTTGCGCGGCGTCCCCGCCGTCGCGATCACCGTCGCCCCGAACGCCTTCGCCACCTGCACGGCCGCTAACCCCACGCCGCCCGCCGCCGCGTGCACCAGCACCCAGTCCCCGGCTTTGACGCCCGCGCGCAGCACCAGCGCGCCGTAGCTCGTCGGCGCCGTGATGAAGAGCCCCGCTGCGTCCGTGAAGGACCACCCTTTGGGCACCGGCAGCAGCTCG
Source organism: Hypoxylon sp. E7406B (assembly GCA_000931505.1). Lineage (NCBI taxonomy): Eukaryota > Fungi > Ascomycota > Sordariomycetes > Xylariales > Hypoxylaceae > Hypoxylon > Hypoxylon sp. E7406B. The sequence goes on along the minus strand of JYCQ01000137.1, from coordinate 67,836 downwards.
TGCTCGGCGGCGCAGACTTTGGTCGCGTACGCGCCCTGGCCGGCGCCGAAGACGCGGCTGCCGACGGGGAATTTGGGCGCTTTGGAGTTCGTGGGCGTGGCGAGGATGATGCCGGAGAACTCGACGCCGGAGACCCAGGGGAATGCTGGGTTTTGTCAGTTATTGCTTTGCTACACTAAGTACTTAAGATATGGGGTGATGAGCTGGGAGATGATGGCATCGTAAGCTGATAACATACGAGGTTGAAGCTGGTATTTCCCCTGGATCTGTAGAATGTCGAAAAAGTTGGTTGCTGCGGCGTGCACCTCGATGAGGTACTGGTCCGGCCTAGGCTTCGGGTCCGGGATCTCCGTGACCTTGAGCTCTTTGGGCCCCTGAGATGAGTATTAGTAGAAAATTCATATATGAAATTCTCATATCCACTTGATTGATTTGAATTCTGAGACCTCTCACCTTGACGTATTGGCTGATTTGGATTCCCCGCATGGTCACTCTCGTATGGAAAGGTCTCGACTCTAAGTGGTTCACTCTAGTAGGAGTTTATATCGTGACCGCAACGCAATAATATTACACGAAATGCTTGAGATTTTTACGGGGGCTAATGGGCAGCGGGCGTAAAGCAAATACGTAAGTCCAACACTGATAAACAAAGAAGCGCTGTAGGATAACCGATGAGATGAAGATGTTAAGGGGTGCTCGGCATGAGCTAAGAGGTAAGCTAGATGGCCAATTGCCCCATGGGGTAACATGCCGAGGTAAGTTTCTCATCCCTGGTATGCTGAGTCAGCATTTAGTTCAGCATAAAGCTGTACAAATTGCATAGTTTTATACATAATGTGCACCAATGTATCCTGTGCTACTCTGTTGATTATGGGCAGGTCAGAACATGACATCTGCATCCAACAAATTCATGATTTGCTGATTGCCGTAATACCAGTCACTCAACCCAGAGTTCTGTATATCGCCAGCCTCTATCCCAAGATGCACGAAGTCAAACTGGTCTAAGGTATCCAATGGATTTTGGACCAAGGTTGAATCAGTAGGAAAGGACGAAGCGTTCGACTCAATGTAAAACCGCGCAGCTTGACAGAGGAGCTCATACAGTCGATATGGATGTGTAACCGAGTCTACGGAACCTTCTTCGGGCTTCAAAGAGGCTGCGAACCGATCCAACCGGGCCAAGTCGGTGTAATCCAATAGCTGGACGGCGTGAGTAAACAAAATACTGAATGGCACAAACGGCGAGTGCAGGATTGCCCTGTTACATGGAGCAGTTAGCTCGGGACTGGTGATCTGCAAAATAAGCAGCATTTCGATGATAGGTAACCAACTCACCAATTGATGTATTTCGTGACCATCGATGAGTCGGTCTTACAGCCACGTACACCCATCATGCATTGATGATGTATGTCCAAAGTATCGCGAGCAACAGCAACGCAGTCGTCCGAAATACCGCTTAGTGAGCCCCGTGCAGCAGGAACAGCCCGAAGAATCAAAGCGAGTAACGAGGATTCGCAAAGTAGTTCGCATTGTAAGTACACCACTTTCATCGGATCTGTTTTTCCGTCGCCATTCTGGCTAGCAGCATCCTGCCATCGTCAGTCAGCGAAACCTCGGTGTATTGGAAAGAAGACATACGAAGATCTCAACACGCACTTCGTTGATGAGTTCCCTCAACTCTGCTGCGAGCACTTCAGCCGTATGGCTGCGTTCATTATCGAGCCGAGATAGGCCCGTTGGGCTATAAAGCTGCTCGTACACCCTCCCTTGGATCCTCGCAAGCCTTGTTGACCGCGGTTCATTTGGGTTAAGGGGCAACGTGATCTCAGTATCACGAATATTGGACGGCCGGCCAAATCGAAGCGAAAGACTCTTGTCGTATTTATAAACAGTCCAAAATAGACGTTCTTGAGCAGCCTGTAGGGATTGGTCAAACCTTCTCGAGGAGCGAAGGCGATGATACCCTAGTCTCTGGCAGAAATCAGAGGCAGTCGAAATAAACGTCCAGGCTACAGTGGCCTTAGAGTTTTCCATCGCGTTGAATGCCTACTGTGCGCGTTAGCGTGCCCCCGCAAGATTTCACCATGATGTCTTCACACACCCCAAGCGTCAATGCGGCAATAACCTCCATGGATGCTGGCAAAAGGAGTGGGAGTCTCGACAGAGCGTTGTGGAGGTTCTTTTGGCACAGCTGGAAATACTCCCGGTAGTCTTCGAGTCCAGACACAACAACATGCTCTGAGAATATGTAGGATAAGTATCCATTAGCGAGGATTAGGTCCACCTCACTGTAGTCGTCAACCGCAAAGTATATCTTTCGGCAGATCTCAGCGAACTTCTCAAGTGGAAGTATATGAGAAACCCAAACCATCCTAGTATATCCCTCATGATCTAATATTCATGTTAGGAAATCTTTAGCCTCCATTCATAGTGAGCGACAAACCTTTCGCCCACCGTAGTACTGCCACGACAGCTTCTAAAGGGGGCATAGGAGGTCCGGCCCGGTATTTCAAGATCTTGGGAAACGGGGTAGATTGATTTGGAACATCGGGGTCTTCTAAAGTCTGTAAGAGTTTTCGCAAGGATGAAAGCACTTCACTCTCCTCGGATCCAACATCTATTAAACCTCTCTCTTCCACAACAAGTTTGACAAAATCAATGATCTGGACCGGATGGTCCCATACAGATTCGTCACCAGATCCAGCAATGGATTGATGCCCAACTAGAGAACCCACAGAATCAACTTGACCAACGTTCCATAGAGAGCTAGCTTCGGGTCGTCTCGCGTCTGGAGACACATTCAGCTTCTCGAGGAGAATTTTAATGCCGTCGACACTCCTTGCAATATCATCGATCTTCTGTTCGCTGAGCCAGTGAAATCATGAGTCCCTATTCACGCGTATAGCCTTACAGGGAAATTTTAGAGCGGTCCATCCGAAGTTGACTCACTACTGCGTTGATATTAACMCCCTCTGCTTAGGGGTTGTTGTATTAGATGCAACCGCACTATGAGTACAGTTTACTCTGGCAGAGATACAATTCGAACAAGGTGACCCTCTATCACAGCCGATCTACTCAGTGAGACTCTGTTAATGTTTCTTTCGGTTCCTACGGCGCCAATTTGTTACGAGATGAAGAGTCTGACCTTCCGAGCACGACATTGGTCACACTGTTAATCATTAGCTTATGTTGGCTCTGGGGGGTATCGTACTTGGACTCACTGAGCGACGCGCGATCGTCGGGCGGCTGTTTGACCGTCCAGCCTCATGATTTCCGCGGGATTCCATTTTGAATGACACTTTGAAGAATCTCTGCGGCCCTGGTCTTACCAGCTATAGTATTGATGCTGATGCTGATGACAAATCCTCGCAACGGAATCGCGCGGGTTTCCGGCTTAGTCAGGGGTAGCTTCGAGACATGATTGGCCAATTAATCCACATCCTCAACCCTGCTCAACGTCTACACACAATTCAACGTAGTGTCCTGGCAAGTAGCTTGAGAAAGAGTCGATATTCCAGTTGCCATGGAATCGGATTATAAGTAGCAGCACATCCCGCTTGTTAGAGGTGAGAAACCCTATATCACAAGTTCGTTACCCATCATCATGGTCCATAACATCCTCATCACCGGCGCCGCTGGCTTCATGTACGTCTCACCGTCTTTTAATCTGCACAAGCTAACAAGATAACAGCGGAGGCTCTCTCCTCGCGGAATTCATATCTCGCACAAGCGGCCCTATCAAGGAGACGAACATCAGCGCCGCAGTACGAACAGAGGAGCAAGCCCAGAGACTGTCAAAGCTAGGTGTGAATGTAGTCCAAGTCGATCTCAGTAATGAGACGGCCGTCAGCGAAGCCGTCCTCCAAAATGAGAGTGCGTTAACAAACCAAGGCTATTGGACCGGTTGGCTCATATTGTTTTAGTTGATATTATCGTCCATACGGCTAGCTCCTCGAACTCGCGTCTCGCATCTAACCTCATCAAAGCCCTTGGCCAGCGCCGCAGAGCCGGTGAGAATGAGGTGTATTTCATCCATGTGAGTCTTCAGGGTACGTCTTTACTCGTCTCCTCACTGAACACAAGCCAGTCCTCGGTAGCGGCCGTCTTTTCCGAAGAAGGTGGCTGGCCGTATGGCGAGGTCAGGGATACCGATCCGATATTTGAGAAGGAGAAGCAGATAGGAGGGCCTCACCCCGTCCGACAGGTAAGCCATCTCGGATTATCATAATATCTAGTTTGAGCTATCGGCTTCTAACGCTCAGCAAGACCAATATCCTTGTCACTGAGCTCGCCAAATCCCTCGGCGTCACAAGCTTCAATGTCGTAGTACCAAATGTCTGTAAGTACCCCTGAGATGCCGCAATGCACATTCACATAAATGATCGAACGCGTACTTAACATTTGATAGATGGGAGAGGCAGTGGCGAATGGAGGAAGCTATCCGTCAACATCCCAGCGTTTATCAGGACTAGCATTGCACAGAAGGTAGTCTATAAGTTTGATAAGGACGGGGTAAGTTCACCTCTCGCACTTCCCCGCTTAAGAGTAGTCGCCCTACAGATACCATGTTCAGCGCTATATGGACGTTCAACGCCGCCACCCAAATTCAACTAGGACGACAGTCAATATCCCAGACTTAAGCTAACACTAGTAGAATGCACCCGAAGTCCACATATCAGACCTGATAGCAGTTTACACCCTCCTCGTGGAGAAGATTCTGAATGAAGAATCGATTCCAAGCGGCGAAAAGGGGKATTATTTCGCATTCGCCCACAGAGCATCATGGTGGGATGTCATGCAGCGTCTAGCTGATGCCCTGTATGCGCGTGGGCTTATAACCAACTCAAAAGTACAGGTCTGGCCCAGCTACGATATGGCAGCAGACCATATGGGGTTTCCACGTCAGCATATGAGGGCTATTGGAACATCTGGGTAAGTACCTCCTTCCAACGCTATGAGAAGAGATGGCTAACGAGTCGCCTAGCGGGCAACTCGTCGCTATAAATGCATACCAGCTTGGTTGGCAACCGAAGTGGGATGAAAAGAGGTTTCTGGAGAACTTGGATGATGAAATTCAAGCCGTGTTGGAACTGGACACGGTCAAATCTACACTTTTCGACTCGGTGTAACCTCCAACAACCAGACAGGTAAATAGAGTTAGACAGGCCCGATCTTGAAATTCATTCATTCTTCTATCGTGTTTTTAGAGGATCATATGGTCTCCCGCCGCTATTCTAGGCCAGGTCCCCGAGATCCGTCGTCCAGGGGCATTCGATATTATCCGTGACAATCCGATAACTCTTCCCATCTCAGATACATGCCCAAGAAACTTGAGGCCGCTTCCATTTCCAACTATCAAACTGTACAATATTATTTCGGCCTCGAGGTGGGATCTCTTCTAGGGGAACGGGGCAAATTTGATGAGTACTGGTTAGCCGAAAAGGTAATGTGTAACTCATTCTAGTCATCGGGAGGGAATTACGGTCGTATCTCTAGCAATACAGATGCGAACGTCCGATCATCCTTCAGCAAGATTCCCGGGTCGATGGCCACGTATTTAATGTGCTTCTCATCAACTATGAACAGTATCCGCTCTCTTCCTCGTCGTTGAAATCCGCGAGGGTCGCTAGAAACTGAACATTGCTGTTTCGTTTAGATTCCATCAGTACATCGATGCTGGAAGTGTGTAGTTGGTGTGAGATTCATTCACGTTTTAGAACGGCGTATAACAGCCACGCAGACAACAATTGCAACACAAGCTGAGGTCTCCCAGATGGGAAATCCTTGCAGCCTGGTGTGAAATGACAATAACTCGAATAGTGCGATGAACATCTCGGAACCGACGAAAAGTGGGCCCGAATCACACGGGAGCCATTAGATGCCCTCATCCCGTATGTGCAAGAGACACATGGTGAAACAAAAGATGAGATGCACCGCTGAAGAGGGCGCTCCGGCTTAGACTCTAATGCTGATATGAGAATATGCTGAAGACGGAAGACTATTATACACTCATTCGGTGTATCGGTACCATGTCCTATGGAAGGTTCGGCCAAAGGTAAATGGTGCTTCATCCATCTAGCAGTCGCTGGTTTATTTTCGCTGCTTCATGCTGTCCTATGTGGCCAAGGAATTCGTCCTCGGTATATTTATTCCTGGAATGGTCCACGGCGCCCTTATAACCTCTACATTTAGTGCAGTAGAAGCCCCAGTATGATAAACAACCCGAAGTGTTGAAGTATGGCGCTGTAATGATAGACATATATCGCGTAGGTTCTCTTGTCTTGGGATCGAGATTCCAGATCTTCTTCTGGAATTCATTGGACCAGCCATCTGATACTGTATCAAGAACAGCTTGTGCATCAAAGAGCAGAGTCCTCCTTTTTGGCATTAGGAGGTCTCTCCTCCTTGGAGGTATCTTGCCAAACCAACTGTACTGCCCAGCCAGGCTCATTACGTGGGGTAGATGCATGAGATCCTGCATTGGGAGTCCAGTGAACCGGGCTGCATCTTTGGCGGACATAGGGCGGAACTTGAGAGTCGAAGAGAAGCAGAAATAGCACACGCGCGTGCAGGTGATGAGATAGAGATAGCTGCCGAACCGGTTGCAATTTCCGCACTTCCTGGTACGGAGGGTTTCGTAAAGGGCCTGGCAATCAAAAGACGCTGCTTCCAAGGAAACAACTGCTCGAAGAACGTTGATACAATGTTTTGATATCATTCTGTACTGATGTAGAGAATTAACAACGTTCATTGCCTGGAAATTGACGCGCCTGAAGACAGTCAATGTCGGTAGGTCGAGCCCAACGAGTATGTCAGAAAGGAGCTCAAAGGGAAGAACATCTAGTTGACCCAATGATTGCCGCGGCCGGATCAAGTGTCGGCCATTGTCAAGAGGACATCGGGTTTCGAGATCCGCCTCATCTAAAGTGAGATGGTAAACAAGGTGTGGGTTGCGCGCGGCGTACATTTCAAGTTGATCTTGAGTGATATCCATCGAGAAATACGACTTGAACGCGAGAAGAATCGGGAATGGGAAAGATATGGGTGCGAGAGTAGAAGTCTCTGCCAGTCTCATCAGGAATGCCAAAAATTTACATTTGTTCGCTTTAAATAAATTCGCTTGAGTGACGCGGACACCGTAGATCAAAAGCCGATAGAGTTATCACCGGAGTCCTTACCTGCTACCCGTCGGTTAACCTAAAAGTCCTTCGAGCTGTAAAGTCAATATGGGCAACGTAATGAGAAGCTAGACTCCACTATGGAAACGAGTCTGAAACCTGGTCTAATCCTGAAGGGTCGCGTCTCAGTGTATTCCCTCGTGAAGCAATTGTGTAAGTCCGCTGACGGTGGTCTTGTCCTTCTGGCGAGGCAAGTTACCCGTCTCCCTGGAACCTTTCAGGAAATATCGCTGCTCACGCTTTCAGCTTCAGGTAGTGACCATAACTGGGATAAATATATTCTCTATCCGTAAGAGAGCGTCACCTAATCGAGGATACCATCACCCACGGTCCAGAAGCTAGTTTCCAACACCATCGGGGTGCTGCCACGGATGCCTGGTCATTCAGTAGCGCGGTGTGGCACATCAATATTGACCCTATGAGGATCGGTGGGATCTGCTGATGCTCTTTTATATTCTCAGCTTGATTTGTGGCGGAGAACTACCACCTTTCCAACCCAGCCATTGATGGCTATGAATTGGAAGACGAAGAGTACCCTTATTCGTGGTCCTCAAACGCACGTATAAGTTCTTTGGCCCTTTCTACAGTCGTATGATGACTTCCATGATCTCAAAGTCATCTCCGTTGTCGATTTCGTCGGCCACGAAGGACCTCCGGAAAAGCTCTTTCACCTTGTTACTCCTAAGGAGATCGCCCTGCAGATAGAAAGTTCATATGGAGGAATATGAAGCTAGATCCCAGAGACAGGCCAACAGCGGAGCAGCTTAGGACACAAAGGTTCCTCTTAAAGGGGAAGACTGCTGGTTTCAAGGTGCTTGACATCGCTTAATGGATTCTAGCCAAATTCGACTCGAAAGACGACCCTCGGAGATATCATTGTCGACAGAGGATTCGGTCCTACTCGAACAAAGAGCCCTATGTTCCCCAGTTGAGGGACGTAATTGATAGATTCTTCCTAGGTCCTATATGGTGTTTCCTAGCTTGCCCGTAGTTGTACACTTGTCACTAGGGTGGCACAACCCTTCGTCATCCCGGCCTTTCATAGTCGCGGAAAGGGTCGTCGACAAATATACGCACGTGGGTACTATTTTCATTCGCTGCGTACTGTGCGTAGCTCATTATCCCATTCGGGCTATCCCATGGTCCTATCATTAATGGCGAGTGAACTAAGCTGTTGGAATGCGATAGGTACGTAGATGTCCCAGCTTGGGTTATAAGAGCGATAATAAAAGGTTGATTTGTCAAAAGTTGTCAAAAGTTGAATACCTCTAGGCAGGTATCCGACCTTCCAACATTAATGCTAAACATCCCACCTTCCTGGTAATTTAGCGGGATGGGAGATGCCAGGTGCACAGTGCAAGCGCTTCTATGCATATCGGAGCGAAGCTTCCTTGAAAGCAAGGCGGCTGATTGTTCCCAGAAGGTAATAGATGCCAAAAGAAGCAACAGCGTTGGAAGAAGCACTAGCGTCATAAGGGCTTCGAAAACGAGGGGCTTGTCGCGAGGCTGACGGCGGGATCTAATTGTCTTAACAGCAGGTACAACGCCAAGCTGGGAGTTATACATGACTTGCTATTATATGTAATCTACCTAAATATACCTACATTTTACACACTGCCCGCCTCGAAATAATTACCTATTATGACCCCTATATTATACCAATCATGTCATTCTTACTCATTCCTTGATGGATCAAGTCTTTATTACAATTCACATATAAATTCCTTACTTATGTTAGTACTTAGATATTTTAAGTCCACAGGTATGTCTAATGTCCCGCCTTGGTACCTGTTGGTAATCGGGCGCAGCAGATTGCCCCACGTTTACTAAGAGGTTAGGCGGTAGGTACAAGGGTACTCAGAGCAATCATCCATCATTGCTGGTCCAACACGAACATCTCATATCACCAATCGCCAATAGCCAATCGCCAATCACACTTCGCCTGATCCAAACCATCGCCGCCTCCATTAACTGCCCAGGCTTTCTTTTCCCCCCAAAGCCTCCTATCTTATTGTTACGCGAGGTATTCTGTTCACTCTTACCCAACCCCTTACCCTCTTAATCACCCGCCAAATCATAATCGTCGCAAATTCCCATCACTTCAATTGACGTCAATCCCGAAAATGGCCGACTCAGCCGAGGGTAGCTCTGACCCTCAAATCACCTTCAAGGTGAAGACTTCAGGCGACTCTCAGCATACCATCACCATGCCCGAGACCGCTACTGTCTCCGACCTGAAGAACAAGCTGTCCGGCCCCGAATTCGAGAACATCCCCATCGAGCGACAACGCTTGATCTATTCTGGCCGTGTCCTAAAGAACGAGGAGCCTTTGAGCACCTACAAGATCAAGAATGGCAACACCGTTCACCTAGTCAAGAGCGCTGCGAGCAACCCTACTCCCGCTCCAGCCTCATCGTCCACATCCTCCTCCGCGCCCACTGCACCTCAGATTCCTACCAACATGGCTGCAGGCACGGCAAACAATCCCCTGGCAGGCTTGACCGGCGCAAGATACGCCGGCTTAACAAACCTCCCATCGGCGGATATGTTTGGACCCGACGGGGGAGTAAGTCACGTCACATATTAAATAACCTCCATCTTAGATCTAAAGCTAACTCACCTAACCTTGCGCAGATGGTCGGCTCCATGATGGACGAAGAGCAGCTGGCTAACATGCTCAGCAACCCAAATGTTGCCCAGCAGATGAACGAGATGATGAACAACGACGCCTTCATTGACATGATGATCCAGTCGAACCCTATGTTGCGAAACAACCCCAACGCCCGCGAGATCGTGCGATCACCGCTGTTCCGTCATATGATGACCAGCCCTGAAGCCTTACGAGGCGCAGCAAGATTACAGCGGGCGCTGGGTGGTCGCCAGGCTGCTCAGAATGCATTCCCCATGCCTGGAGTGCTTGACAACACCCCTGATGCGTCTACAGGTGGTAGTAATGCGGGAGGCGGCGAAAGCAACAGAGCTGCCAACCCGCCTGCTGGCGGCCAGCCCAACCCCTTCGACCCGTCAACTTGGAGCAACATCCAGGTTCCTGGCGCAACTGGTGGCAACGCTGCTAATCCCTTCGGAGCTCTCGCCACCCTATTTGCAAACCCTCCACCGACCCAGGGAACGACTGGTTCAGGCACAACTCAAGCAGCAGGCGCCGCACCGACCGAAAGTGGTACCACCAACGCCAGCCAAGGTCAAGGAGTAACGCCTCAGAACCCTTCGAGTCCACCTCCCAACCCATTCGCCAGTCTGTTCGGTGCGAATTCTCCATTCCAGCCACCGGCCGCGGGTGCAGGAGCGGGTGCTGGAACAGGCGCAGCTGCCGGCGCAAACCCTTTCGGCAACCTACCCCCTGTCACGCCTGAGCTTTTGCAGAACATGATGCAGGTGTTTGGCATGGGTTCGCCCTCCGGATCGCCAGCTCCACCGGATAATCGACCCCCGGAGGAACGCTATGCAGAGCAGTTAAGACAGCTCAACGAGATGGGATTCTACGACTTCGATCGGAACGTTGCCGCCCTACGACGAAGCGGTGGAAGCGTACAAGGCGCTATCGAGCACCTCTTAAACTCGACGTAAAAGGGAGACAATAATGCTTACTATCTCTACACCTTCGTATCCATTGTAAACGCAACATTGTCTCTCGTAGGATTAGTATGGCCACGGCATGGTGGTTCTTTTGCAGGAAAGGTGAAGGCCTGCTCTCTATGATCTAGCAAAACGAGTTTGACGGATTGAGACGCACGACTGAATGAGATGAATATTCTTCGCCAAGCAAGCCTGTTTTCGGGCTCTCCTCGCACATGAATATTGCGATTGGAGGATGATGGATGGATGGATGCTTGCCTTTGTAACGCTTTATAATAGGTAACGTGAAATAATACATCGCGCTGTTCATCCCAGACTCGCGTTTTAATGCATGCTACGCGTTCTTCCCACGTGCGAAGGTTGGATGTATACGCCTGGCTGCTCTGTTGAATTGTTATCAGGTCAGTCCTTATGACAAAACGATGGCTTCTATCATAGGGTATTGGAACCACTTGACCGAGGAGACTTTGATAGTGGCCTATGTCTATCTATCTAAACTAATCGATTTCTTTGCGAATGTCTATCGGCTTATTAGTTGCCTGCCTCCCGCTTTAGACTTTACTTCAAGGTTGCTAGACCTTCAAATAATCGTCCGCCGTAGTAAGCCGCTGGCGCCACTCTGGTCATGAGGAAAACCCGGTTGATGCATCAAACTATCATGTGCCCACTACTATACATTGTTCGACTATACATATGGCATGTAGTTATTGTCATTACTAGCTAGTTGTGCAGTCTATCCAAGATCTAGAAATATTTCGAATAGATGCGGATCAGTCCCCTAGACTATCCTATGATCTTCTTCCGCCAAGTATCATATCTCAAAATGAGTCATTTATTTGATTGCGGCCATAACTTCCGAAAGGATGGAGTTCAGTGGAGTAGAGGTTAAGATGGCGATCCTTCTTTTCCTTCTGAGCTTCTCTAGGTATTCTGCGCAGGTAGCTGTATATAATTGTGCAAAATTGAAGCAGGTTGATCGATACATGCCGGCCTATTAATTTACTTTCTAGGAGTGAGTATAGACGTAGTCCCTCTCTCCTACGCCATCATCTACTCAGCAAATTCTTCCCCGCGTTGGACTCTAAGCATGATGACGTCCGGAGGCGTCAGAATCTTCAAGAACAAAGTCCTAGATATACTATGGGGCCAATAACCTAGCTTAGATAGTTTCTTCTTTATATGCAGATGGATTTACGAAACTGCATATTCGCTCTGAACTAAGAATCTCAAAAGTGTCCATAATATCGTGCCACGTTACTACGTGGGTCTGGGATATGCGGTGTATTCGGTGAGACTTTGGGCAGTAGCCTCATCAACAATGTAGGGACCTAGGCTAGCTTCATACACCTACTGCATCATTCTCACCGGTAGGGAGTTGATCGATACTTCATTAATAGTGCAACAAATATGTGCGAGCTAGCGTCTTCTAGGGCTGCCCTATCTATGCGGAGGGGATAGGTGGATTAGTATGGTTCGGTCCGTTGCCGTACTTGAAAAGAAGAAAAAAAGTGTTACTAAGATGAGAGCACAAGCGTATGCTGGAACGACTTCTAGGTGCACGATCTGTCTCTCTCCTCTTTAGGTACCTAGGAGATAGTTAACATCTGAGCCGCCGTTCTCTAGATTTCGGTAAATAGCACCCCACAGCTTGCAGATCCCGGTTTGATTTTCGTGCTGCCGGATCCGTCTGCTCGGCGGCAAGCAATAGCGGTCCTGTCTCGGTCGTCGAATCTTCGGCAGTGGCCCGCGGCTACGACCACGTTCGCTTAACGGGCTGATCCGGCGATCGATATAAGCCAATGTCGCCTCACTGTAGCCTCACTAGACGCGCTGTCGTTGGGTTCAGGGGTTATCGGGCGCTAATACGCGCACCGACATCAACCGCGACGGCGTGGTGAATACGACGCAGAGTGTGTACACACACATACATACACGCCGTACCTCACATATGCAGGAAGTTGTGGTGGAGATGTGTTGGCTGCCTCCCGCCGGAGTCAGTCTAAAGTTGCATGCGGCGCACTCGTATTATTAGCGTAAGCGAAAATCTCGGAAACGTCTTCATGCAAATTCTATTTCTTCCAACTTTCCTCTTCCGGCTTTTGTTTTTCTCGGTTGTCTTCCTGTCATATGCGAATAACCCTACAATATGTGCTGCCGGAGCTGTCTATGCGGCATCATGCAAGACAAGACGTAGTAATACTTGGTGCGACCAACCTACATCTGGAAGCTCGGAAATTTATCGTTGCAGCTCACGGTAACCTCGGCGAACAGGAGTGGGAGTGACCTTGGACTGCACGGGTTTAACTCCGTACCTACTATATTTACTCATACGACTGTGTGTAGTACATACGGTGCCGTGGTGAGATGCAGTAGGCGTGGGCCGTGACGAGACGCTGCTACTAACATGCCATACTTCACCGTAGTATTCAAACTATGGCCAGTTCCCGTCAAAGCCAGCCAATGGCTATCTCGTATTTGTATGTGGAGGCTCAACAAAATACGGCTAGACCCGAATGGTGTTGATCCTATTGCTTGCGTTAGCGCGCCTCTTTGCCATTGGCGTCTGATGATCGTCGTTCGTGGCATTCCCCGGGCCAAGGGGCCCTCGCGAACTTTGTGCGATGTATACTGGTTCTCGATGATAATCGAATCGGCACTGATTTCCTTTTGCAGCTATAGGCAAATATTGGAAGGATGAGAGAACACCTTCGATATGTTTCTTAAAAAGTCCCTTCTGGTGCGCCAAGACGTTGCTGATAAATAGGAGTATATTCCGCGCACTACTGACGCCACGCAGCAGCCACGTCTAGCCATCTCCAAATTCTAGTCTGGGAGGGGAACGAAAATAACCAGTTTCCTCGAAATTGGAATCCTAAAAATCCCAATCAAATAGGGTCAATACCTAGCCTAGCATAAGTTGGGTATCTAGTTCGCGCTATACTGCAATGCTACGGTACTATGCAAGGGGGGGTCAACAGCCAGGAATACTCGTCCATGAAAGTTCCTCACATATTAAGAACATGGCTCGACAGAGGATATTACAAACGGAGGAGAGGCCTGTCGTTCGGACATTCTCGACCTCGCTATCCAGGTTAAGCCTGTCATGCTCGGCGAGCAAGCGAATATCGCCGTGGACCAAGTGGATCCATGTTTGTCCGGACAGGACTCTGCTGTGTATATCCACCGAACCGACATCCTTTTTGACTCCTCGGTGAGATCTATGGAGCTGCTCCCACAACCCTGATCCGACAGCTATCTGACCTGTCACATCCAGCTCATCTGGAACAGACAGTTTGTGGTTAGCGTGGCGCTGAGACGTCCCAGTGTTCTGGAAATAGAGCTAAGGAATGCCAAGTGGGTTCGGATCTCGTTGGCCGAAAGCTGGATGGCGGCCTTACGGGTTGATGCTGCTGACTACCTCATATTCGTTGTATTATAGGTATCCTTTGATGGCCTATGATATCAAAGGCTAGAAAGCCGTGGCTGTACTGCTCCCATACAAGATTACTATCACCAGCCTCTTCTTTTTCTTTATAGTGGAGAGGTTAGGCTAAGATCAGTCGAACTTCGTGCGGAAATGATGTTCACCCACGACTCCAACTTTTATGGTTCTTCCAATCCGGATCAAATTCCCCACAGGACGAGGAGTGAGGAGTGAGGAGTGAGGAGCAGGATTCATGTAATGTCCCTCCTCGAAAATAAGTTAGAATTCATATATCTGAGAAATCTTATATTTGGAACTTTACTAGTAGCATCAGCGGCTGGAACGTCCTTACCATCCGCAATCTCAGTACGGTCGCAAACTACTACTTTGCCAGAGTTCAGATTTCCTCGTCTCGGTCGTGCCGACCTGGTTCCATGTACCCCAGATGCGTCATTTCGATCACTTACAGCTAGTCTGCTGGTTTAGCTCGCCTAAACGAGTCGAGGGCTGCATAGACATCGCCAATCAGGACAGTCACAATCTCACGGACCGAGACAGGGTACAATGGTTCAAGGTTGTTCCTTGACCTGGTCCAACTTTTGCTACTGCATAGTAGTACCCTTATCCATCTACCTACCCTAGAACGAGCGGGGCGGCCTTCGAGAAGCTTTCGACACATACATGCTATGCTAGAATATGCACATCCTAAGACCGGGTTGGGATCAAGACTAAGATATTGGAAATCACCCTGAATAGGCAAGTCGGAGCTGTTGTCTCACCGTCGCATCTGTAAAAGTCCCCCATCATGTTCCCTTAGGTCTCTGTACTCCCACTGCTGCCTCTGCAGAGGTACTGTCGTACTATCTTGCCATTAGTCGGCTGAACCTGCTCTCGTACATGTGAAGATTACGTCGAAATGATGTCTGACAGGTTTGCAGATTACTGGCATTGGGCTGGCACGCATTCGCGTATCCTGCGCGCTCGTTGAGCATCGCACATAAGATCCCCCTCGTGGAGGCTGAACCCAAACCTCGACACATGGCATCCTAGTCTTCACCCATGGAGGTTAGCCTCCTAGAGGAACTAAACTCTTTAGATCTGTTGCCCTGGCCAGGGACCCCTAGATTAATTGACGACGCTCGAAGTAAACTGCTGTTGCTTCATCTCCGCAAGTGAGAGTCGAAAATGTTCAGAGCATCCTTTTTTTTTAACCTCTGCTCCAGGGTGTCTCGCTTTGGATCACTTCTCACTAACCCTCATATACTGTACTTGGCCACGATATCGTTAGTCTATTGCCTAGGACAGGGTATGGCGAGATTTCTCCGGCATCCCGGTCCGCTTTATGTTCATCAGTTCCCATTTGACTGATGATGGAGAAAGGCCCTATGTCGAGACAATGCAGCAACGGCCTTGGTATACTACGTACCCGCTTCATTAACTGCATCCTCGTACGTCTTGGCAACCGGGTCGTCTACCAAGCTTCTTACAGCATTCCATTCTCCATATATCGAGCGATTCTTGCCTCGGTACTTCAGTGATCCTCATCAGGCTCGCCTAAACGTTACATACTACGTTGTAGAAGCTCTTGTATCCATCCCGCGCTCCACAAGTCATCATGCCCCGACTGAAAAGCCCTAGGTTGATTGGGCGGATTTAATCCCAAACAGACGAGTCGATGCCAACAAAAAATTTCGAGAGCGGAATCCGGCTCGCAGAAGATTGGCTACCCCGTGTCCAAATTTGAAGTCGTGGCACTTTTCTACCACAGTACAGTGGCCGATGCCTTATGCTTACCTGGAGAGGTCATGATCGGCCGCCTCCCGCCAAGTAGAAACCACCGCGTTTGTTACTTGTTTGTGCCGTGTATACAAGATATGCAGACCTGTCTGCTGAACGTGTGACGGGCTACGTACCTCCCTACCTACCTCCTACATAGTAGATAGTGCCACTTGACAACGACACACTTTCGAGCCCCACCCTCTATCAAGTGCTCATTGGCATCATCAGCCCAAAGGAAAGCGGCCAATTCCTCCCTTTCGAGGCAGGTAATCAAAACCCGGAGGGCCCTTATTACTGTGCTATGTGCTATATGCGCCGTCGCTAGTTTAGCAGGACGGGCTAACCCCTTCCCCACGCGCCAACCCGCGACACGGCGGCCCATATCTTTTTTTTCTCCCCCTACCTACTTGCATGCCCAATGACATGTACCACTAGGTAATTCCAGCCTGTCTGGTTCACGATCTCATGAGCTGATGGGAATTCAAACCCCCAACCCGGCTCTGCCCTTCCATTCGGGCCTTGCCAGGCTGGCGAAAGTTGCCTACTGGCTTGTCCTCCTCCGCCTGAGCTGACCATAGAGCGACCCTGTATCTGTAATAATCCCCGTCGCAATTATGTCATGCATGAATAGCCCAAGGGACGATCTCCGTGAGGATATCCATATACATATCTACCTGGATGGTCCTCTAAGGTAAAAATTTTGGTGATGTTGCGCCTTTCTCCACCGCTTCCGCGCTTGGGAGCTCGTCAGATCTCCCAAKCCTCTCATATATAAAAGTTTCACACGGCAAGGTTGGTCGCTTCGGGCTTTAATAGTGGTTCTGAGACAACGAATGCAAGCCCCTAATATCTCATAACTTGCCGAGGACTGTCTCTATATACACCGCGGAGGGCGATTTCAACATGTGCCATCTTGAGCCGTCTTACACTTCTAATTATTGGTCGCTCTGTTGTTGCTCCTTGACTTAAAAACGGGATCACACACCTCGCTCACCTGGGTTATTCTCCTGCCAGACTTGCGCTCAAACCCGATTCAGCCGCTTCTCGCTCTCTTTCTCTTCTACTGTTCGCAAACAGGTCGCCCAACATGAGCTCGTCGTCGTCACGAAGGCGGAAGACGGCCAGCACATCCAACGTCATGTTTACGAACGCGGTCTACTTCCCGAATTACAAAATCTACAGCGGCGCCACGCCCGGCATGATGAACTACAGCTGCATCAACCACGTGTATTATGCTTTCGCCAACGTGGCAGCGGACGGATCTGTGTTTGTGAGTTCCGCTTTGTTTGCTTGGAGCTGCATGTCCCGCCGTTTCATCCTGCAGGATCCGGAAATGCTGATTTTTGCATCCAGTTAAGCGACGAGTGGGCAGATACCCAAGCCCCTTGCGACGGTGTCCAAGGCGGCCTTGGTTCTCTCATGCATCTCAAGCAGAAGCACCCGCATTTGCAGGTGACACTGTCGATCGGGGGCGGGACGTCCAACGAGAGCTTTCCCGTAGTCGCCTCCGACACTCTGCTGCGAGACAACTTTGCGCGATCAGCGCGAGGTCTTGTGGAGGCGTCTGGTCTGGATGGTATTGACAGTATGACAGCCCTCTTTCTAATCCCCTCCCCACTTCTCACACCTAAAGGTAAAGATTGGACGCTAACTAGCCCCTAATTAGTAAACTGGGAATACCCAATGGACCCCCAGCAAGGCGCCGACTTCGTCGCACTGCTGGCCGCTGTGCGGATCCACCTCCCGGAGGAGCAATTCTTCGTCACGGCGGCCCTCCCGGCAGGCCGCTCAGTCCTGCAGAACATCGACATCGCGCAGGCCTCCGCCTACCTCGACTACGTAAACTTGGTGGCGTACGATTTCTGCGGGCCCTGGTCGCATCGGAGCGGGCACCAGGCGCAACTCTACTCGATGAACAAAGACGAAACGTCGGGATCGTCCGGAATCTCGTACCTTGTGAGCCATGGCTGCCCGACGAGGAAGATCCTGCTAGGTATTCCACTTTATGGGAGAAGCTTCCTCGGTGTGAGTGGCCCGGGACACAGGTTTAAGGGTGCGGGAGGCGAGGACGGCGCTTTCGAATACAACACGCTGCCGAGGAAACACGCTAAGGAAACCGTGGACAAGCGGATAGGGGCTGCGAGCTGCCTCGGAGGGGACGGTGGGTTTGTAAGTTACGATAACCCGGACACGGTAAAGATGAAGGCTGCCTATTGCAAGCAGAAAGGACTCGGTGTAAGTTTTGCCTTCCACTCCTACGTCCCCTTCTGTACCTACAGTGTATTTTCTTTCCGACTTTCCCTAACTTAGACTTGCCAGGGCTTGTTCTACTGGACTGGACCCGCCGATTCACGGGAGAAGTCTCGAAGCCTGATTGCGGCCGGGTTCCGCGCACTACATAGTTCGTGATCGTACCATTATCATCACCTTGGGAGTTTTGGAAACTCGGCGAACAGAGTCGACGGGGCCAGGTTTGAACTTTTTTTATGGGCGTTTGAAAACTTGTTTAAAGGGGGGAATTGCATATACTTGTTATGATTGGGCTTCTTTACTTTTCTTTCCGTCATCATGCCATCATATCATGCTTGCATTACATCACTTCAAGAGCTGGAATTGTTCATTGAAACAAGGCACCTAGACAGACATGTTTTCGTTGGGTTTCTGCATCTGCATCTGCATTTAACTTGGGGATATCATATATATAATTTGCCGGACGGAGAGAAAGGCGAAAGGCAGGACAGGATCGATACCAGAGATACCAGAACTACCAGATTACCACAGTACTTGGTCCACAAGGCCAGGGTGAATAGACCGGACGGACAAAAGGATTGCATTGTGGCGGTTCAAGGAGGTCTAGAGCGGGCTTTGCATGAGAGCTGAGGAGTTGAGACTCTTTTGGGACAAATGAGAGAGAATCGAACAACAAATCTAAGCATATGCCAAGAAGTATCTCAATATATCACAGCGGGCTTGGATTTGTCTGATTTGTAAGAAATTCCAGGATGTTCGAGTTTGATTTTCATGTCTTCGGTGAACAAGTTCCGTTGTATCCTTCACCGAAAACTCAATTAGATGAAGTCGAAATGCGCATGCAGCTGATTGGCCCGGATCGTCCCGTTTGTGCAGGGTGGGGAAAGGTGAGCAAGGTGAAGGGAAGTAGACGATTATGTACTTCCACTTTACCATAGTATCTCTTATCGATAACTATCGGACACGTGATGGGCATCCTTCCACCTTCAGCTGCCAACGCGTGCTTCGAGCGTCATCGTCTCAGCTTCCAATGAAACAATGACAGCTATGGGCTCGGGAAAAGTCCACTAAACCAATTACACGAGGCCCAATGCGACGGCATACAACTTCCTTGTGCTGCTCAAGATGAACGGCGTAGCATCTGAGCCGCCGTCTTTAGACGCAGGTAAGTTCCCTTCCTTTCGTCTCCCATTTTATCGAAATCTGGTCGCATCGAGATAGACACATCAGAAAGGGGCCCCCTGACTAACACACAGACTAGCTGACTATGACCCAATTCAGCATCTGAACCTTCTCTTCTCCCACCCGTCCACCGTCTCCTCCATAAGCCGTGTATCTTCGACTCTTCAGTCCCAGCACAATGACCTCTCCGCCGAGATATCGAGTCTCCAGACGGCCCAGGCCTACGGGCCCGACTCCTCCCTCGAACGCATGCAATCCGCACAGGCCGAGCTAGCCGGTCTCTTTAAGAAGATCGAGACAGTGCGCTCGCGCGCTATACAAACGGAGCAGAACATCMCCTCCATGACCGCCGATATCAAGCGACTGGATGGCACGAAGCGGAACCTGACTCTCTCCATGACAGCCCTCAAGCGCCTGCAGATGTTGACCACGGCATACGAACAGCTGAGGGGCCTGGCCAAGACGAGACAATACAGGGAATGCGCGAGTTTGCTGCAGGCGGTTCTACAGCTCATGCGTCATTTCAACAGCTACAGGAGTATCGACCAGATTGCCACGCTCAGCCGCGGCGTCGGTGAGCTACAGAGAGAGCTGCTGGAACAAGTGTGCGAGGACTTTGAGATTGCGTTCGCTAAAGGAGAAATCGGTGCCCGGAAGGCGACGCTGGTCGAAGCTTGCGGAGTTATGGATGCGCTCGGGGACAATGCGAGGGCCAGGCTGGTGACGTGGTACGTAAACACGGAGCTAAGGGAATACCGCCAGGTTTTCAGGGGTAACGACGAAGCTGGAAGCTTGGATAATATTGGAAGGCGATATGCCTGGTTCAAGAGGATGATGAAGGTCTACGAGGAGGAGCATGCCGCTATCTTCCCACCGCATTGGAGGGTTGGCGAGACTCTCGCCATGGCTTTCTGTGATGGCACAAGAGATGACTACAAGGGCATCCTGGAGAAGAGCATGAGGAGGATAGACGGTCCCAAGATTGATGTTAATCTTCTACTGGGCTGTCTGCAAGAGACAATGGACTTTGAACAGACCCTCGAGCGGAGGTTTGCTAGCGAACCACGGGCAAGTATCGACACACTCAGCTCTGCGGATGAAAGGATACAGAGCTTCAATGGGTCTATTTCCGTTGCTTTCGAACCCTACCTAAGTCTATGGGTGGAATCCCAGGACAAGGCGTTGGCGGCCATGATCCCTAAATATAAAGCTCAACCCCTATTACCACCCGACGAAGAATTCTCCCCACAGGCCGTTATCAGCTCTGCCATCGAGCTCTTCCACTTTTATAAACTCACCTTGTCCCAGTGCGCCAAGCTCTCTACAAGCGAACGGTTATTGGACTTGGCGAAGACACTGGCTAAGTACTTGGACGAGTATGCACAGCAAGTGCTACTTGCAATCTTACAGAGACCCGGACAAGCGGGAGGAACGTCTCTCCAAGATATTATACTGGTGCTCAATACCGCGGATTTCTGGCACGCCAACACAGGACAGCTTGAAGAAAACATAAAAAAACGCATCGATAGCGAACTTGTGCCCAAGGTTGATCTCTCATCACAAGCAGACGCATTCTTGGGTGTCGCCAGCGCCGCAGTTATAGCACTGGTCAACAAGGTCGAAATAGATTGCGAGGGCGCCTGGCGCGAGATGAAAAACACAAACTGGAGTAAGATGGAAAGCGTAGGGGACCAGAGCTCTTACGTGGGCGAGCTGGTCAGCCATGTCAACGCCAAGGCGGAGGAGATCCTGGCCGTGGTGGTCAAGCAGCAATATGCGCGGGCGTTCGCAGATAAGCTGGTGGAACATCTGGCGCATACTTATATTCATACTATCGTCCAGTGCAGGCCTATCTCTGAAGTAGGCGCAGAGCAGATGCTGCTGGATAAGTATGTCCTAACCAAGGCTCTAGAGAGCCTACTCTCGCACCACAATCCGTCATCGCAGCCTCAGCAACATGTGCCACCAAGTAGCTTCGTCAAGCGCGTTAATGCGACGATGACACGCATCGACCCGCTTCTCAAGACGTTGCAGGTGCGCCCCAGCCCGCCCGAGGGTTTGGTTCAGGCGTACCTGATCCACGTGGGCGACCGGTCCGATACCAACTTCCGCAAGGTACTGGAGCTCAAGGGCATCCGCAAACAAGACCAGGGTCACCTCATGGAGTTATTCTCAATCCATCGCGACGGCCCCGGCGCAGGGGACAAGCTGGTTGCTCAAAGTCCACTACTGACACCGCTTATGAATGCCCCCGGGCTAGGGGGCGTCGGCGTCGGCGCGACAAACTTAAACCTGATGAGTATCGACCGCCTTGCATCTGGCCCCGGAGCCGCTCTATCAACAGCCGCACAGGGTGCCGCATCGAGGTTTGACGCAGCGAGCTTAGGCGAGAAACTGCTTAATGCGGCAAGAGACGGGGTGGAGAGAATGGGGACACCGGCTGCGCATGAGCTGGCGCAACAGCAGGGTGGCGGTGCAGGACAAAATAATGCTGCGAGTATTAATGAGAACCTGAAGAACTTTGGCAAGTTCTTCCGTAGGGATATAGGGGGCTTAGGCGTGAGGTTTGGGAAGAGGGATGGGAGTGCGGATGACCATTAGGGGGAGCAGGGGTAGTAGGGGGTAGTACTAGGGGTAAAAAGTAAGGTGAGCTGGGGCTTGCCGCGCTTTCACAAGCTAATTGACCGCGATACTTGTCGGCTTGAATAACGACTGCATGAGTACTTGTTGATGACGATGCTATACGTTGAGTGCAAATCTGCCATTGGCCGCTAGGCTTTGGGTGCCCTCCAAGTCTCGCTCGAGTATGGCTGTTGAGTCTACCTCGGGATCATGTGGCACCTCTTGTGACGAGGTTTGGAGAATCTACGTAAAGTGTATTTGACTTGACCCCCAGCGAAACCAAGGGTTACCTTGATCTCTTATCAATGGAATTAAAATAGAATGAGGACGCCATAGACTCGGCCTACGAGGATGCATCATCTCTACCGGTTCTCTTCATATCAAACCTTACCACACCTAGAAACGTGGACGAAGAAAATTTGTATACTGGTCGTACATACACGGATGAGCAAATTAGCAATGTGTTGCCTTTCGGCGCCTTATGCAAGCTCTTTCGATAGCCAAGCTCCATCCAACGCAAAGGAATTATGGCGGTACGTCATGGGCTTCCAATGATCTTCCTCTGTTCCTTCCAATGCTCTCGTTGCTCATTAAGGGCTCGTCACCGCGCCTATCCAACTAGATTTCTTCTAGTCTTTTCGGTCCCCTCATCTACGCCTTCCAGACTCTCTTGACGGTTTCGGTCAGACCAACGTCGTTGGTCTCGAACTCGTACAGGCCGACGCCGACGAGGACTGTGGCGGCGTTGAGGAGCCACATGGCGCCCTTGCGCGACTTGGGGTATTTGCTGATGGGGATGTAGTCGATCAGGACAGACTGGAAGCCGAGGTGGCAGTGGACGAGGAGTAGCGAGCACAGGATGGCGTCAAGACCCGGGTTCAGTGAGCTACCAGCAAAAGGCGCAATGGTTAGCGGGATTATGCCGGCGGCTACGAGACGCTCGAAGGTCCAATGGTAGGAGCCGTGGGTGGGACTTGTCTCGGGGACTGGCGCTGGATCGTTGACTGTTGTGTCGGAGGTTAGTACTGTGTTTTCCTCTTCTCTAACGTCTTATTTCTCTAGATCTTTTACGACGTTCTGACTATCACAATTGACAACGAAGAAGTAAAGAGTCGCATACCTGTTCCCTTAATCACCTCTGCAAGCGCATTGTGTCAGCAAACAAATACAGCTCAATTGCGATGCGGTGATTTAGAAAACATACGTGGTCCCGGAGGCAAAAGGCTCCTCCTGCTTGAAGCGTGGAAAGCCGCGACGCGCGCGACGTCCTTCGCAATCGTGGGCCGGATCAGCGGTTGTCTGCAGAATGTGGCGGTTGCGGATCGTCGGGTCGCTGCGGCGAGGGTCGTCTGCCGGAGCAGCGTCGGACGGATTATGGAAGCCATTGGGAGGGGGATTGTTGTCGACGTTAAAATTAGATTGGCCTGCTCCTTGTGTCCCTGGTGCCTGTCAAGGTCAAGATCAAAGGTCCAGGTGAGGGTGCGAATTAATGTCGACGAGATGGAAATGGAAGCCGGCGATGATGCATTGACCAAAGGTTGGGATTTGATTGCCGAGGACCGAAAGAAATAAGTCGCCGCTGATTGGTCGGGCAAGCCCGGGAAGAGCCCGGCTAAAGATTACATAACACATGGATACATACATACAACATTATGTAATGCCTGCTCGATTAATGACTTTGTGTATGTACCTAATATATGTATGTATGTATCTAAGTACCTTTATCGTTATCGATTGCAGAGGGGCGAACGTCTAGCCCCACTAAATTTTTCAAAGCTTCAAGCTTTCAAAGTTGAATTTTCATCTCCAATGGCTTAGATTCTGACTCGTTCTCGTTACCGCAACAGATGCGATCTAGCATTCACGTTTCTAGTCCATCCCACAGACATTTACATATATGCGTTAATATTTGGACTTGTGGGGGCCTTCCCATATACCCCCATCATTTTTATCTTATATTTCTGCCGGTGCTGAACATCGCAGTCGAAGATGTTTCCCGCAAATCCTTATCCTAGTGCTCATGCCGCCGCATCGACTCTCTGCCGAAGATGCCTCCTACAGTCCCTTGCTGCAAGGCGACAGCAGTGCAGACCTGTATCTACAACGTTTCTAAAAAAGCAGGAACAGGCCAGGAGGAAATGGGAAGAGAAGGCCCAGTTGATTGACGAGGGAAAGATACCGCACGTCTGGGACGTGTTGAAGGGTCGCGGTTATATCAAGGACATCGCCGGAACCGAAGAGCAAATTAAAGAACTTATGAAGCGGAAAAGGATAGGTGCTTATGTTGGAATCGACCCTACTGCCCCCTCCCTCCACATCGGCCATTTATTACCACTGATGCCTCTTTTCTGGATGTACATCCATGGATTCCGAGCCATCAGCGTATTAGGCGGTGCGACAGTGAAAATTGGGGATCCTACGGATCGTTTACAGAGCCGCGATCCCATGACAAAAGCCGATATAGCCATGAATACCACCAAGATACACTATCAACTAAAGCGCATATGGCTTAACGTCGAGGCCCAAGCGCAACGTTTCGGCTACGAGAAGGAACCACGGATTTGGAGCCGCGCCCTACTGAATAATAGCCAATGGTACAACAGCCTGACCTTTATTGAAGTTGTGGCACGGCTTTTTAAGGGCATGCGATTGGGCCCTATGCTTTCACGTACGACTGTCAAGCGCAAGATGGAAAAGGGAGATGGCATGTCGCTCGACGAATTCATATACCCCCTGATGCAGGCCTGGGATTGGTGGCATATGTTCAGAAGACTGGGCGTCCTCATGCAGATTGGCGGGTCTGACCAATACGGGAATATCGTCTCAGGTGTCGAGTGCGTCAAGTACATACGAGACAACGAACCTAATCCGGCTGAGAAGATTCCCAACGACCTCCTTCACACGCCAGTCGGATTCACAGTTCCCCTTCTCACGGATTCATCTGGTGCTAAATTCGGGAAAAGCTCTGGTAACGCTATTTGGCTCGACCAATTCATGACAAAGACCTTCGACCTGTATGGCTACTTCATGCGCCGACCGGACGCCGATGTCGAGAATCTACTTAAGCTCTTTACTTTTCTTCCACTAGAGAAGATCAATAAGATCATGGAACAGCATAATCAAGACCCCCCCAAGCGCCTCGCCCAGCATACTCTTGCTTACGAGGTGGTTGCGCTAGTCCACGGCATAGAGGAAGCCGGTAAGACGCGAGCTCGGCATATAGGATTTTTCTCAAAAGGGGACAGCTCCGTAGTGTCATCCTACCCAACGGACAAAAGCCCAACGGCGAATCTAGCTTCGGCTTTCCAAGTCGATATCAAGCTTCCCGAATCTTTGATTTTGGGCAAGTCGGTAAGCCGTATTCTATACGCTGCAGGTCTTGCGGAGAGCGTTTCCGACGCCAATCGCCTGGCACAGCACCAGGGCGCATACGTTGGTGGATCCCCCGGCCAACCCGCGGCTATCAATAAGGGGATGACATACGGCGACTTGACTTTCACTCCGGTCAAAACCTGGTTCCCGGGGGACACGAAGAACTTCCTCATCGACGGCAAGCTCCTGATTCTGCGGCGCGGAAAGCACTTCATCCGCGTCATCGAGATGGTTAGCGACAAAGAGTGGGAAGCCAGTGGCTATTTGTACGCCGGTGAGCCTGGGACAGGCCGGGTTCGGCTGCTGAGGGATGCATTATTGCGGGCAGCCAAAGAAAAAGGCCTTGAAGTGAACGACCCCGAATCGGCCAAAAAGCTCTTAGATGGAGCAAAGGACATATACAGCCAAAAAATGGATCCAGTGTGGAAAATGTTACCGTCCAACCGCGCCGAATCTATTCTACGAAACACTCTCCAGTATAGATTTCGTCAGGAAGAATTGTCGACCAATGATAAGACGGCTCTCATCGATAAGGTGCTCGAGAAGGCTCGTAAGGAAATACATAGGCGTGACGAACGAGGGCAATGGGATTGAAGTTATGTTTGAAAAGGTTTAGAATCTAGAAGCTCTGAAGCCTGTGGGAATAGATACCTTTCTCACAGTCTGTCGCGCTTGCTATTATTTTGCTAAGCGAGCTGCGGACAAAAGGACTAGTGAGCCTACATAACGGAAGACGCGCTAAGCTTCACTCGCATTCATGTAGAATAAGTGTAGCCTGATTGTACCATATAAATAAATACCTAGGTATACCCATCTCAATTGTGGTCGTAGCTCTCTATATTCGCTCGATTTATCGGTAGAAACTCATCGTCAAGTAAAAATACATCGTAGTTCCCATTCACTTTTCGCAAAGCCGCTATGGCAAGCCTTGGACTCGTGGCTAAGAAACCATGTCATTGAAATTAATAACTTCCCGCCGTAAGTTTCTGCTCCCTGCCCCTTTCTGGGATGGCTACTGCCATGGAACTTAATGCTTGCTTGCTTGCTTTTGCAACACGGTAGTGCCTACATTTCATCTGCCCACCGTGATGCCGCTATCCATTGCAAGCCACAGTTCGCGGCCTTAGAAGTGCAGACTTATTCGCGTGTTGGTGCAGGAACTAACTACCCTTTTAGGATTGTCCGATTGCTCTCCAGGGAGATTGCCCAAATTTCCGGCTTTCGTCAGGGTTTCCCCTTCTACCACATTCGACTTTCATCGGATTAAAGCCCTGCTGTACGGGATGTCGATGTACATGCTTTGGGGAATCAATATTCATTCATTCCCTTTTCGTTCCTTGACCGTGTTGATCCCTTGGGTCTCCATCTACCGATAAAATACGGTACGATCCCCCGGTTCAAGGCTCTTCAGTTTCTTCATAATCTCGCCGTCGGTCATGTTCTGCTCGGTGATAATCTGGTCGAAGCTATGGCACCCGTCGGCATATCTCAGCAACGTGTCTTCATCGCCGTCATCGCCGCTCCTGACCACTCGTCGTCCCGTCGCTAAGGCCTCGAGCACCTGCTTCGACACGACGTACTTGTGCACGCGGTACAGCAGCCCTTTGATAACGCCGAACTGCACCAACCGCCGCACGTCGATGTATCGCAGGACGTCGAACCCGGCGTCTTGGTGCAGCTTGATCCACTCCATGACGCTGCGTCCCACGCAGAAGGTCGTCATCAGCTTGATGAGCTGGTAGTTGGACACCTGCTGTTGCTGCGGTGGCGGCTGTCGTCCGACGACGTCGGAAGAGTCCACTGCGTCCTTACTCCCTTCGCCAACAGTAGACGCAGCAGCGCTGCCGCTAGGAACGGGGATAGGCGTGTTGATGCACACGTACCCGGCGCATTCGTCAACCAGGCCGTCGTGATTAGCGATGAAGTCGTGCACGCCAGGCCGCGGCGCGTAGCAGCTGCCGAAGAAGAACATATCCAGCAACAGAATGGTATCGTAGTAGAGTAGGTGCTGCAGCGCGATCTGGGTAAGAGGCAGCGAAACATCAGCCAGCCAGGCGATCCGACGCACGTCGTTGACGCCGTCGATGTAGGGGATGATCTTTTGGAGCGTAAGATCCCACGTCGGGTCTACGATGTCCGCGAGCTTCATCTTGGGCACGGGGACGTGCCATCCATGGACCGGGGGTGGAGGTGGGTGATACGGGAACAGCTTCATGTTGAGGGTGTTGGCGTCGTCGACGGGGATCATGCATTCCCCGTAGTTATTCAAGTCCTCTTTGATGATCTCGAGTAAGCTCTCGATAGGCCGTCTGCCGTCGTCGGAGCGCCCGTTGGAGCTGAGGTACCCATGTTGGCGCTCCATCTCCGCGAAGGTCACAGCCAGGCGTCTTACGAGTCTTTCGTACGGGATCTGGTCGACGTCTGATTCGACAACCAGTCCGAAATTGAAAATGAACTCATTGCGGTGGTACCGCTCGTTCGGGATCGAGACGGGAAATCCGAGGATGCTGTACTTGTTGTCCGGGGAGTTCACTGTCATGAACCGGTTGAAGAACGCCTTACGCGGGATGATGTACTCCTGGATTATGTCGAAGTCGACCAGTGGCGGCTTTAAGTGTGGTGCATATGTTGTGGCTACGATACATCCTGGCGGTGATTGGGCCACGATCTTGGTTCCTGAAGTTATGTAAGTTGAAGAGCTTTCATAAAATTTGAAGCGAGATGAGTCGGGATGAGATGAGTGTGAGATGTTCACAATGAATTCATATAGTGCATCATAAACGGTACTCCAACGGACCCGATGAAATAGAATATAGAGCGATTAATACACACCTTCCTGCGGTAGGAACCTAGCATAGAAGATTCCTTGAATCATCTTGTCATGCGGTTGACCTCTCACATAAGATGCATCTTGATGGATGACCTATAACTACTGCACTGTAAATCTGCAGCGTCAGCCAGCTCGGATTTAATTTAACTCATTCATTGGCGCACTTTGGTCGTAGTGGTCACTTTAGGATCCATAGGATGCGGCGGGCGTTCTCATGTTCCCCAAAGTAAGGATGTGGTTGGCTGATTAAGCTGCTCATTGAACCATCGCGGAAGTGGACGGGGTCCACCGGCTAAATGCCGGTAGTTGCCCTACGTCACTAGGTTGCAGGCGCCTGCATTACTGTACCTATCCCGATTGGGGAAGCTTTGAATAACGTAGGAGGTACCTTTATGAGACGTCCGTGCGGAAAGAAGCTTCTACGCAATCCCATCCTCTTTGCTTCATTTCATCCCCGAGGTCGCTCGGAATAATTAGAATCGAAAACATATAGGGTCAAAATTCGTAATCATTTACATAGATATCATCTGAAATAGATATCAAGACCATGGCCGAAACTCAACCTCCTAATGCCGAGGCGCCCAAGCCCGAAGCGGAAGCCCCTAAAACTGAGGCACCTAAACCCGATGAGCCTGCGACTCCTATCCAGGAGCTCTGGAAAACGGTGCAAGCTCAGTCTCATCCCGAGGTCTGGGGTGTCACTTTGGCCGMCCCTGCCACTCACATCCCCAGCCAGATTGTGCTGCAGAAATATCTAAACGCCAACGATGGTGATGTTGTCAAGGCCAAAGATCAGCTTACAAAGACCCTGGAATGGCGCGCCAAGCTGCAGCCTTTGGAGCTCATCAAGAAGAGCTATAATAAGACCAAGTTCGAGGGCCTAGGTTACGTGACCAAGTATGTCGCCGATGAGAAGGCTACCGACGACAACCCCGAGTCTAGAGAGATTTTCACCTGGAACATCTACGGCGGCGTCAAGTCCATCGAGGAGACCTTTGGTAACCTCGAAGAGTGAGTGATTTGCCCACATCAATATATCCTTCATATATTATCATCCATGTCGTTGTTTCCAGTAAACGCGACGGTTTTCTAACTCTCAAATCAGATTCATCGCCTGGCGTGTCGCGCTCATGGAGCTCGCCGTCCAGGAGCTCTCGCTGCCTACGGCCACAAAGCCAATCACGGCCGACTGGGACCCGTACAAGATCTTCCAGGTGCACGACTACAAGTCCATCAGCTTCCTTCGGCAATCGCCCCAGGTCAAGGCCGCCAGCACCGAGACCATCCGCGTGTTCGCCACGGCATACCCGGAACTGCTGAAGGAGAAATTCTTCGTCAATGTCCCGGCTATTATGGGCTTCATGTACGGCCTCATGAAGCTTTTTGTCGCCCCCAAGACCATCAAGAAGTTCCATCCCATGTCCAACGGTGCCAATCTAGCCAAGGAGTTTACCGACAGCAAGGTTCCCGGCCTTGGCGAGAAGCTCCCGGCTGAGTACGGTGGTAAGGGTGCGGATCTGAAGGCCCAGGGGAAGGGACCGTCTGTGGAATAGGGTTAATCCTATAATGTGCAAGTCTGTAGGTTAGTGAGTTGGTCGATTGATAATGGAGGATGACGGTAACGAGATACGAATGATTTGATTTGAGTTGAGTTTAGATTCCAAGATATCTCACCAGTACAGCTTTGATTTAGATCTAATCTACCTATCTATCAATGGGATGCGCGACATTTTTACCTTCCCTCTACGTCTTAGTCTTAGGCCCAGAAATATCAAGATGCGTGCTCTCTACGCTACTCATCAGGTCAACATCCGGAACGTATCGTTGCCGCGTCCCCCTAGAGTTGTCATTGCGTCTGATAACTCCTGTCTCTGCGTCGGATTGCTTCTACTTATCCTGTTTTGGGAATTTGCGTTCAGCAAACTTAAAAGGTATGCCCTGTTCTTGATGTTCCGCTGCAACATCATCGAACGTCTTGCCCTCTGACCTGGCTTCTTTCCTCAACTTACGGGTACGGCAAAGCCAGATTATGTGAGACAGGAATATACCTGTTTCGAGGACTACGCTAATTCACGAATTAGTTTCAAACTCTTGTGGCTCAAGGGTTGGACACTCCATACCATACAATATACAATACGCCACCTAGGATGTCAAAGCTGTTTTGAGCGGCTGTGTCAAGTTTAGTAAAATGTGATAGCTTCGTGAATCTTTGAGATAGAATCACCTACCAAGTGACATCAGAGAGAAGAACGCTCCAAACCAGTCCATGGAGAGGAACACGAAGCTTATTCCGATGACTCTTCCTCTCCGCTTCCAGAGTTCTCCGTATGGTGGCAACAATCCAACCGCTAATAGAATAGCAGCAACGATGCCAACCACCAAAACTCCAGTACTGTTGCCGGCATTGTATAACGGCTACATCAACTTAGCGTACCATACAAGACCAAAATCGTAGGATTTATTCCAAGTACCTGCAAGGTCAGAACCAAGGCTGCCTCGATGCCAGCAAAAGCAGCTGCGTTCGCCAAACCAATCAGGACCACTTTCCAAATAGCCCATTTATTATTGTAGAACAATATCTGGCACCAATTTACGAGACATAGTGCCATGAAAACTTGCGGCTGAACCTGCAATGGGTAGTTGAACCGCTGTACTATATTATAAGCCCCAAACGGCACGGCGCCTGCAATGACCAGTCAGCGGGCAGCTCTCTTGCTGGTGGCTGCAGAATGTCTTACATATAGCCCAGAGATACATCATCGAGCTAGGCAGGCCGTCAGTCTTCTTCGTTCGCCAATTGGTCCACTACCGCATCAAACAGTCAGTATTTTGATACCATGCACTAATTAGTATATGGATTTATAGATGGCACTGACTATTTGAGGTATCATCTGGATGCACCAGAGAACCGTCCCAATTGTCTAATGTTCACCAGCCGAATAAGCTACTGATTCCTATTCATATTAGGCGGGACACTTACACCTAGAACATTAGCTGCAGGCGGAATATTCTGTTGCGGCGCCATCGTTCATGGATAACGTCGCCGAGGAGGTTTCTAATAAATTGTCATCGAAGTAGATGTTCTATGGTTCCAACCGGAACCAGAAAGAACCTGAAATGCGAGTCGAGGGGAAAAGCGGAGCCATAGGTTGTAGGGCGATTCCGGACTGATGGCGTGTATGATTCTTTGGATAATGTGAGGTGAAGAGGTACAGCAAACTGATTCCCATCAATGCGTGACACAGATCGCATCTGCCATCAATCGTCATACCGCAGTCATGTATGCTATACACGTGTGGCTAATCATAACCGTTGATAGATATCACCTAGGTAGCCATGCGGTGTTAGGTTTCGGGACATAGGTTAAGAGATCACCGTGCAGCATCGTGGGCGGGATTTGCGACCATCAGACGCCGACCGCTCGTGAGCACCGGCCGTAAATAGATTAGATTGAACTAGAAGCTTTGAGGAATCATGTGGCTCGCCTATTTGCCATCCTATTGAGTAATATCACCACTCCACCGTTCGGTGTCCCATGTGAATGGATCGATTCGTGATAGGCTTTGTCCTAGCCATGCTGCCATATCGAACCTTCTTGTAACAAAGGCTTCGGCATCTTCATGTGCAATTCATGTGCAATTTGGATCGCGATAGAGATACAGATATGTAAATAGCAGGTGGAGTACCTGAGAACTMCCCCGCCAATTACATGTGTTCGGTTGATGGCGGGGCGGGCGGGCTACACGAGTCAGCTCCGGACCGGTCCAGGGGCCAGTTGCTGAATAATGCGGGGGTTTTGCAATTTCTCGCCTTCTGGAAGCACCGAACCACTCTGAGCTGACGAACCAAGGCCAGACTTCTAGCACAAGTGCGAAATAATTGATTCCAAATTTTGCAACTATTTTCGGAAGTACATGTACAGCCGCATTTGAAATAGTCGCAAATTTTCAGATCTATCTTACTACAGTTGACGCCGGTGACTAACCAAAGGCGTTTGTTGAGCCCTATGTCATAATACAGCACAGACAGCCTCAACTCTGCAGACCTGCAGACCAACCCCTTCCGAACCTCCTCCGACCGTGCCGATATTTGAAGTACTTAGTCGCCCTTCCTCTCTTCGTGTCCTACATATATACCTACCCAGGTCAATTGACGTAAAACCGACAAAGTGTTTTCGCAAATAGTGAGAAGGACACTCCGCGCAGGCGCATCCGGACTCTCAGTCGCAGCCCTCGCCTCCGCTAGTTTCCAAAAGTACTCAGGACAGTCGAATCAGATCCCGAAGATAGCAGCTAGGAAGATGCACAGCAAGGTGGTCATTATCGGCTCTGGGCCGGCTGCCCACACGGCCGCCATCTACCTCGCCCGTGCTGAGCTGAACCCGGTCCTCTACGAGGGTTTCATGGCAAATGGCATCGCTGCCGGTGGCCAGTTGACAACCACTACCGAAGTTGAAAATTTCCCTGGATTTCCCAAGGGAATTATGGGCAGCGAGCTGATGGTGAGTTTCTAACTCTGCCTTTGAGTTATTTTTTCACGGGACATGCTGACCATAGAATTTTGATGTAGGATGCCATGAGAGCGCAATCGGAACGATTCGGCACCAATATTATTACTGAGACCGTAGCCAAGCTCGACCTCTCCTCACGACCGTTCAAGTACTCAACTGAGTGGTCGCCTGATGAGGAACACACCGCAGACACCGTTATCATCGCTACAGGAGCTTCAGCAAGGCGACTGGGTCTTCCCGGAGAGGAGAAATACTGGCAGAATGGTATTAGCGCTTGTGCGGTCTGCGATGGTGCCGTCCCCATATTCCGAAACAAGCCCCTGGTCGTGATTGGTGGTGGAGACAGTGCCGCTGAAGAAGCGACTTTCCTGACCAAATACGGTAGCCACGTGACGGTGCTGGTACGGAGAGACCAACTACGAGCCAGCAGCATCATGGCACAACGACTATTGAAGAACCCCAAGATCACTGTTCGCTTCAACACTCGAGGTGTTGAGGTCAAGGGCGACGACAAGGTCATGACCGGCCTGGTCATTGAAGACACGGTCAGCGGAAAGCGACAGCTTCTTGAGGCGAATGGCCTGTTCTACGCCATTGGTCACGACCCCGCCACAAGCTTAGTCAAGGGACAGCTGGATATTGATTCCGAGGGCTACATTATCACCAAGCCCGGCACGCCTTTGACGAGTATTGAGGGTGTATTCGCTGCCGGTGATGTGCAAGACAAGAGATACAGACAGGCCATTACCAGTGCAGGCTCCGGCTGCCAAGCTGCCATGGACGCGGAGAAGTACCTTGCAGAGCATGAATCGGATGAGCGAGAGGGTGCCGCGCAGGGCAAGTCTGAGTGACTGATACCTGCCAGGATTTAATTGTTGCCGTCATATAGAGCTCTGCGCTAGCGTGCTTGTTGACAACTTCGATAGACAAGATACCAAATAGACAGAATCAAGAGCAACCCAACTCAATGTAGATCAATCAACGACGAGGAGCTGGCCTACTGGCTTGGATTTACCTAATATCCTGTTCGTATCCCGTTCTGTTACGTTGTTGGTGCACAGCCTCTCCTCATGCATCCCTCCCCCCCACGATAGTATAAATTGCAGCGGGTGGCTACATCCAATTGATAAATCACAACCATCTTTCTACGCCAGGCCACGTCAGTCAGGGTAGCAGGCTGGCGACCGGGCAGGCAAGTAGGCAGGCACCGCATGGAATTACCTTCTACCCTTTATTAGCTGGTTTCGCTGCCATTCGCTCCTTATCGCAAGCCTCTCATGTGAGCCTTCCAAACGGGCAACATCAAACTATGAAAGACCATGCTCACCGGTCTGCAGCTGCCGCCAGTTTCTGCGGCCTCTTGCCCTATTCTGCCTTACCGAGTGGAAGGAGGTCTGCCATGCGTCCCAAGAAACCCGACAAACCCACACACCGCTCTGCCCTTGCCGTTAGATTTAGATCTACTTTTGAGTCCAAGCGTGGCAGGGGGTACCTTGGTAGAGTTTTATACGGCAGCCACCAGAAGGTTTTCACCTTCCCCTCTCCAGCCTCAACAATCGTCTCTTATTTATATCCCATCTCCTCCGTGAACCTATTCTTTCTTCTTTTACCCAATCTCCCCAAACTTCCACTGGTTGTCTTCATCGTATCAGTCTCCCAAAATTCTCAAGTTCTAAGCCAACCTTGAGCATCAGAAACACCCAGACACATATACAATCTTCCACTCTTAGTCAAGATGAGCGACCGCGAATACTCTTACAAGAGCCACGGCACCAACAGCCAGGTAAGCCTAGACATATACACATACATGCATGATATATCTCGTCTTATGTATACTCACTACACTGTCTTTCTCGTCTCTTGATGTCTCCGCATGAATGTATTCCCATCTAACTCTATCTAGGGCAACCACTACTGCGCGCGCGACTACGGCAGCAGCKCCTCCAACCCCAACGCCTACCACTACTCTAACAGGTAAGTTATTCATCACGCAAGCTCCGTGGTCTCATGTGATCCAGGAGTTCTCAATACTGATACATGATAGGGACGGCTCTTACTACTACTCCAACCCCAATGGCAGCACCTACTACAACGACGGCCAAGGTGGCTCCATCTACACCACTCCAGCGGGTGACAGGTACTCATCGGGCTACGGAGGTAGCAGCAGCAGTAACAGCAGCAGTGGCGGCAGCAGTGGCAAGCAGTAGGAGTTCTCGCCCGCGCCAGGGACGCAGGTGAGCTCGGTGGAGTACAGGGAACAGCAAGTGTCTTGCCCGGGTGGAGCGGCCACGCGCTCGGTGGAATATCGCGAGCAGTCTGTTTCCATGCCTGCCACACAGCCGAGCACCGCTTTCACCCTGGACTACTATGCTTCTACGCCCGGAACTCAGGTCATGTCTGTGCCTGAGATGCATTATCTTGGCGCCGGCAGCGCAAGGCTGTGCTTCAAGAAGCCTAAGGAGTAGAGGATAGTCTTTTTCATTTTCACGAAATAACCCCCAAATGATATAATATGATTGTTTATGGCGGGCGATGAGTTAGTTGCATTAGCAGAGGGGGGGKGAGTCCTAGGAGCGAGGGCTCTGATTACACACACTGCATTTGATGCATTTGATTACAGACGGCAGAGGTAGCCTTAATGACACCACATTTACTGCCACAGTCCTGATTTCTCGATTCCTCGTGGTAATTGGGTTCAAGCTTCGCATTGGTGGACTTGATAATTATTGCTATCGCGATGGGGTCGTAAGAAAATGGATCCGGTAGAGATCTTCAGGGGCATTGTCTTAAAGCCGACCATAGGATGAGGGTAAGAACTATGTTGTTGCACGAAGAACTATAACCTAATGGCTAGAGAGCCGGGTATACATATAAGAAACCTCTTTATTCTAAATATCCCTTACGGGATCCGGTGTATCCGAATCCTGACAGGCATATCTTGCTTTGCGGTACGTCGTTGAATTAACTGGTAGCGATATCGATAGTTGCCTTGCTTTTACCTACCAATTGGTACTCAATCGTACCTCCTGTCATCGTCTTACAGCCAAAGTTCTGCCTACCTGCTCACATCTCGGTCCCGTATGTTGTCCCACCGTTATGCTCGAAAATTTATGCTAGGACTTTTCCTGTATGAGGTTGGAAAAGCCCCCAACTGATGGTCTCGGGCAGCCAAGTAAGCTTCTCCTTCAACAGCGGACGTGATGTAAGAAGTATATCACTTAGCGCGACTAATTGCACCTTGGGTAGCTAATTTTATTCAGCCATGCTGTGCCTGCTGAGATCTTCCTGAAAGGTTTTTCGACGCCCTTCTGGAGCCAATCGATCTCTCTCAATGCCGATCCTGTTGTCATACTTCTCACTAATATTGGCCATAGGCCTAACTCTGTAACTAAGAGCTGACGCTTTCAGATTACACAAGGTAGAGAAAATTTTCCTTATTATGCACCTTGGTAAATGCAATAATAAGCGTCAAGTGTATAAGAATGGCCTTTTGGAGCAGCTGTGGTACGTTTTGAAACTTGGTGATATCTGTAAGTATCCTACTCAATAACTTCATAAACAAGATGCGAGACGAGGCGGGCCTGATAATCTGCCCAACTGTTATCAATCGGCCCTCTTCGTATAGAGTTGAGACGAAATTAATTMCCGCCGTTCATGGGCATATGTCTGGCGATGGATCAGACCAAGCCACTTTAATCATTATGGAATTCGCGTTCGAGCAGTTGAAAGTGAGCCGTCGTATCAAATCAGCTAAGATATCTGTTCAGTTTGACAGAATATCGGACGAAAGTGGCCCTCATGTGGTTGAAATTGCCCCCAGTGGCATATTCTATCTTGTACGTAGGATTCCAAGGGAGGTTTCAGTTCATGAACTCACTTTCCTGTAGCGAGATAGTGCGTTCTTCGAAGGATCAAGTACCCATGCTGGTATTGAAAGAATTGAACCAGGTTTTGAAGGTGAGAAAGCTATACCTGGAGGCGAGTACACCGCGGGTTCGTTCCAGGGCGGCATAGAAGACCGCGGCGAGACCACAAGTGGGACAGACACGGCCATTTGGGAAATATCAGAAGACGAGAGCAGACGTACGGGCATTCCAAGCCTCGTGCGAACTGCAGTACTACTCAAACGCAACTCTGTAGAACCTTTCTTCGCCAAATCCAGTATCAACTGCGACGTTTCTGGATTCACAATCGGAGATTTCCGGAACACGCAGAGACGAGGCACACTTGTAGACGATACGATTTTGATCGACCCTAAACAACCACCCGAGGGGCATAATTTCGACGTGCATAACCTTGGTAAACTATGCATTCAGACACTTGTCAGCACCACCTTGGAGAGCCCCAGATTTAAAACTGCCGAAGATGTTCGTAAATCAGAACGTCTAGAGCATAAAGCTCGGCAGGAAGTCGAGTCTATCCTCAAAAGAAATGCTCACTTACCTCCCATGCAATTACCGACCCAAGGATCATCTCAAAATGGTAATTCAAATTGCGAGTTCTTCTATGCTGAATTATGGAATTCAGCGTCAACGGGCGACTCAGAGCGGGCGCAGAATCCTTCGACGCAGACAGATATGGATGGAACTTCAATCCCAAATATGCGGATTAAGAAGCTGCCGCAGACACTAAGTAAGGAAGATCTGGAGAGATACTTTCAATGGATCATAGAGGAGTCAGTAAGTAAACCCATAGTCTCTAATATACCTTGACGTTTTCAATCTCATGGTCCTCACAACGGATATGATCCGTAGGTACCGCTTCCTCGTCAGTCTCAGGCACAGAAGCCACAAGAGAAACACAATAGCTTTTGTACCTTGATGTGTGTTTCGTCTTTTCGTTTTACCTCCTAATATTCCATCTCTAACTAGACTAGAATGCGGAAGTCAAACGAAGATGGATTCACCACATTCAAAAGACTTTCAGATCTACTAAGCCAACCTCCTATTGAGGCGATTCTCGATGTATTCCAGTTCCCGGAAGATTATGCCCTTACCCGTCATCATGATCGCGGAACTTGCGAGATTCAATCCTATAAAGACGGCGGTAGGACTTTCAAGGGTTAGCAATGAAAAAACCACTATCAACTTTTTCTTCTTTCGGTATGAATGCCTATTATGCTAACTCTTGGCTACTAGGGTATATCATTCAAACCCCGTTCTATGACTCGGGGTTCTGGTCACTGGTCCTCTACTGCGTGGTAGACTCGGACAGGGAGGAACAACATAACAAGATATCTGGCGTAGTGCAAGCAGACAAGCATACTGACTTCTCGAAACTA
The DNA here is from genome assembly GCA_000931505.1 of Hypoxylon sp. E7406B. Lineage (NCBI taxonomy): Eukaryota > Fungi > Ascomycota > Sordariomycetes > Xylariales > Hypoxylaceae > Hypoxylon > Hypoxylon sp. E7406B. The sequence continues at coordinate 29,810 of JYCQ01000137.1, read as the reverse complement.
TCCAAGGAGATGCAGAGACTCGCCAATACGTATAATCATCATCCAACTTTACTACCCCTCCAGTTGTTCGCTGCACATTGCGAGGCGACTTTCGAGACATTCCAATCAATACTCGAGAATGTAACAGCAGTGGACGAAGAACTACGAGCTGAAATAAAAGCTAAGCGTAGGCCGGGAAAGGCGAAAATGCTATTCCGCGACCTCAGCATGAGACTGCTCGATTGTAGCATGAAGTTGGCCGAGCTAAACCGCCGGAAAAGTTTCGAGCAAGAGTTTGGCGAACGTCTCCAGAATGAGTTGTCCAATGAAAACAAGATGATGCTTCTGCTCAATATGTCTCTGAGTAGGTCTAGAAGCCTTGATTTGGATATCGAAGGTCTCCCAACCAAGATTAAGAGCCAGAGACACTTTGTATGTATTCCCTGTCTTCATTGTCACTTCCTTGATATAGCCTTTCGTATAGCTGACAATACCGCTAGCTACAGAGTCTCATTACGCAACATGATAGTGGGTTGCAGGCTAGCATGGCACATGCATCTCTTCTGAACTCTAGGGCAATGAAAACCCTGTCGATTTTGATGACTCTGTTCCTTCCCGGCACGTTCGTTGGGACTGTATTCTCCACAGATATGTTCAAGTTTCAAGATGGAAATCAAAAGGTATGGGTATTCTTTGCCACTGTGGTCTCTCTGACTGTCCTGTTGATGGTTGGGTGGATGCTTTGGCTGAAGAACACACCCGACGGGATAGATATAGAAGCCGGGGAACTACACAAGTCCAATGATTCGAAGAACGAGAAGGAAGATTGAGTTCAGTCTAATGCTATGAGGTTATCATACATAATTGTATCGGGAACACTAAGGACGTGAAGGGGCTTAAATACTGGCGTACTGATGAACCTAAGAGTCTGGAGCTGAAGCTTAACCTGTATTCTAGAGTAAGAATAGAAGAGATAGGGGTAGGAATCAAGGTGGCACTGTCCGCTTGTACGATAGATAGATATGTACGAATTGAAGACCGAAGCTTTGATAGCTTGAATGGATGAGTTCGCAAGAAACACTCCTTGATGTTACAAATCTTGGTCAGGCAGGCGCTAGAAGTGCAGGATAATAAATAGGGCCTTTTCCTCCCCAGCCTTGGGAGGCATATAGTATCACGTATATAGGTAACAACTAATTCCGAATCAAAGGTCTTGTCGATTATGTAGAGGTGTTGCTCTCTGGTCAGCAGAAGCAAACGGCAAGGTTGCTCCAAGTAGACGCTACCTCATGCTTGTGGGATACCACGTGATACGCCCGAGTAACCATCAAGTCACCTGACTTTCACATGACTCCCTCCTCTCTGATCCCCAAAAGTTTCATGTCTTATCCGACAAGATTCATATTTCCAGCTGCCTTCTTTATTCAGTACACCCATCTAGAAGTTTTTGCCTCCTGGAATGTTGCCCTCACAGCCACCAGTCGACTTCTCCCGTCTCCTTTTGGATCTTAGTGTAAATCCCACCCATTGATCCTGACGAGCCGTAACCCTTAAGGTCGGTAGCGGGATTGAGAGACTTTGGATTTATCAGTGTCCACTGCAATCCGGGGGACATGCGTTCGAAGGGATGGTCGCGTTTTATGACGAATCCGAGTCTCTGGCGAAGGGCAAAAGCCCAGAGAGGATCAAAATTCCCATAAAGGTAGATCTGCTGGGTTCTTCCAAAGCACGTGGATAAACGACCGAGGAATCGCAAATCCTTATAGGCTCGGCAATCCTCATATTTGTGGTCGTCAAATTGCCTTCCAGATCTGCCCCCATTACCGAGACAAGGCCGCATAGAGATACAAAGGTTTCGGGGCTTGACGTTGGCATAGGCCATACTCTCGAAAAACCCTTTATGCATTTCTTCTTCGTTCTTAGATCCGTTGCATCCTCTCCAGTTTGGGCAGGGGTATATAATCGAGAGGTCCTGGATTAAGGCACCGTACCGGGGGCCGATCCTATAGAAGAACCTAGTCCAGCCATAACTGGGCCTTAAGATGATTATCTTCTTATAGATTATCGTTGAAATTTCAAAGTGCATTTGCTTGCACGTCAGAAGTAGGTCCACCGGGGCATACCAATAGTCAAGCGCCCTGGTTTTGGACCAGAATCCTGCGCCGTTGCTGTTGATGTAGCGGATTTCACCAGGTATTTCTCCATAGATCATAAGGCGTAACTCTAGTGGAATAGACATTAGACTGGCTCGTGTATCCGACAATGCTTGCCGCTCTTTCGTAGCAGAAGACACCCTGTTGTCGAGCCCCTGCATGTTGAGCGTCGAATTATTGAGTGATGAGTCGTCCATTGGTATGTTTGTCATGATGGTTGAGCAGAGGTACCTATTGAATCTCGAAGTGTTGGTGTATACTCCGATTATAGAGATCCCGGGACTTTCTTGGTAGATCGGCAAAGAAATTTACTGAGGCTCTTGACTGAATATTTGGAGCGGTGGAATGATGAGTTTTGGAAGAACAACGAGACAAGGATAACAGAAATTGAGAAAATATCTGGTGACAGCAGTGGACGCAACTTATATCTTATATATAGATGTTTGCTTTGCGGGTAGCCCAGTGTGTGAGAAGGTACCTACCTTTATGTCCTTAAGGCAGACACGCTGGGAAATTGTAACGGCGGTTACAAGAACGGGCCATAGGAGGACAAAAGAAAGTGTCATAGTGCAGTGATAATGGACAGTGCAGAGATGTGTATCTGGGTAAGGATACCTCAGGTAGACACTGTGAGTCTGTGCGAAAAGGTCATGTAATAAATAGTTGGATACCTCAGTACGTACCTAAGGTATGTATGGATAATATCTGGATAAACCTGCCAACGCAAGCCCAAGCTTAAGTGATTTCCCTGAAAAGCTCGACGCCTGCAATAGTTCTACAATGGAAAGTAGTAGCCACGATCTGACCACCTGTGCTCCGACGCGTGCGGTTGCTATGACCAAATAGAATGTGATCGGGAGTCCTCCACGCTTGTAAGGGAAACCACATGGAAGTGAGAGGCAACGTGAGATAATAAAATATCATATTCATCTATTATCTACCAAGTCTAGCTACCTAACGTATATGCCCAATGCCTCTTACCAGCCGCCTTATTCATTATTTCATATCTCGGAGGTTAGCTATCATAACCTGGAGACTCGGGAGACTCTTGGACAGCCGCCCACCAGATACAGGCTATTATGGACTTCTGTATCCTGAGCTACCTCAATTCGGCCGACTACACAGCTGCCTTAGTTACATCAATGGTAGGACCACTCATCGCTGATCCTTTCCCATCGCTCTCAACGTGGCGCCATATCTCCATAAGAGGAAAGGGGCGGGCCATCCGATCACAACGAATGTGAGCGCAAGGACGCTGTTMCCCCAGCCGTACCCGAGGGCTTGGTACATAGCCGGCGCAAAGATAGGGAACGCGAAACCAGTAATGCTGCGTAGGAACTGCGAGGCGGCAGATGCTGAGGCAACGTACTCGCGATAGGCGTCCATCACGTACGCTTGCAAGGACTGTGTGTTGTTGATGATACCACAGCCTAGAATTGCGATACCAATGTCAGGAACTATCCAGTGCGTGTGCCTCTCCGCCGTCCAGCCGTAGATGAACAGGCCGAGTGGGATGAGGATAGCTCCGGGAATCATTAGCGGGACCCGGTATTCTGGGGCGGTGTTGTTGCCAGCCTTGGCCTTTAGATATGCCCACAGACGGTCCATCAATCTCCCACCGACTTGTGCGGCGATGGTATAGCCGATGACTAGAGCTATATAATTAAGTCCACTCTGAGTCTGTGTTTGACCATACCGTTCAATCCACAGCGTCGCAAAGGTCGATAGGACAAGGTACAGAATGCCGAAGTTGTAAGCCAGGAAGAAGCCAACAAGTTGCAAGATAGGTTGGGTCAATAGGAGGCGTATAGGCCGCGTTAGAGCACCGCCAACCCTACTGCCCAATGTCTCTGATGCGCCTTGCGATTCGGTATAGTAAGGGTTACCCGTGCTTTTTCGCAACTTTTCTGCTCTCCTGTTGAGTATAATTACTTCATACGTCTCCCGGAAGAGGAAAAGCGCTACAAGCACAAGGAGTCCGTCGTAAATAGACAGGATCCAGAATGTCCACCTCCATCCGATTGATTGAGAGACGGCGCCACCAATAATCGGTCCAATTGCTGGCCCGAGGAGAGGAATGAATGTGGATATGGTGAACGACACTCCACGCTGCGAAGGTATCCAGCAATCCGACAAGACCGGGTTGGTAATAGCAAACTCGGCGCTAGCTCCGATGCCTGATAGAATACGACTCGCGATCATGAGGCCAGGCGTACGACTGAAGCCCGCGACGGTGTTCCACAGGATATAGAAGCAACTTGAGAGGATCCACACCGGCCGGCGCCCGAAAACCTCGGCGAGGGGTGAGAGAACCATAGGACCGAAAGCGAAGGCCAGAACGAAGATGGATAAAAATATTTGTGTCTCTTCTTCGCCCGTACCAAGATCTGCGGAAATGCTCTCAAGCGCAGGAGCCAACATCGCACCAGACATGAGTGTTACCAGCCCTCCATTGGAAAGGAGAATGGTGATTGCCCATTTGCGGAAGAAGGGCCAATTGTAAGGATGCTCGGGGTCATCGCTGCCATTCCAAGTTACCTATAATGAGAAAAGTAATGATTAGAAACAGCTCCTGAAATGAAAAAGCACTCTTTCTTTCTGAGGTTTCATGTCGCGGTTTTGGGGATGATTCGATCTCCCAATCTCGTGACATTTCTCAAAGCTCGTGAGATTATGTAAGTTAAATGAGAAAACTCACCAAATACGGATCTCCCTCCTCCTTCTTGGAATCGGCATCATTGGCAGAGTCAGGCACCGGCTCCACGGATCCGGGAGCAGCTGAAGATTTCTCGATGTCCTCCTGGGCGGCCATGTTGAATACGATGTTCCCGAGCAGTTCAAATCGAACGAGAGGGGACGGTACCTACACTTTATTTTATTCTTAACCAGATCCACATCTGATAAGAATGCGCGTTGTTGGGCAACATTGGTACAATCTGCACTGTCACAATGACCATGCATCACCACCCTGTAGGTGCAGTCAGATGTGTGTGGGTCCGGGGGCAAGGCGGAAGCGGTAGTAGAATAGGTTTGTTGGAGGTGCCTATCTTGGTCACCGCAAGCAGAGATTGCCTCGGTTTCTTCCATCCTTCTTGTTGTAGCTTGCGCAACTTGACACTCCCATAGGCGATGGCATGACAACCCGCCAGGTACTTGGTCCTAGGTGATGCTCTACTAAGCAACTTTGGCAATCAGTATCCCTGCCTGATGTCAAAGGAATAAATCCAAAGTTCCAGGAATCTCTTTAGCCTTAGCCATCCATATACAAACCTGGTAAGCACGCAAAAGCTGCATGCGATGTAATTTGGTAAGCTGACATATGTGGCGCCAGCTATGCACCCAATCAGAGCCTCAGATCGTCAAGACGAGCTTCGGAGGCATATCGTATCTGAAGCTCTGATTGGATCGAAATTAGCATCACCCGGAATAGAACCGCTCGGACGAAGCTATTTCCGATAGAACCGATATTCCGAGCCGACGGCGACCCCTTATCAAATGGGGCATTCAGCTCATCATTGGCCTTTTTCTCGTTTAGACTCTTTTTTTACGCGTCCTCCTCGGCAAATACGCGATCGTCACGGCTCATGGTGGTATTGATTAAGTAATACGCTCCTTAGCATTTCTTAGCATTTACTCATCGGTGTGCTGTACCTGGGTCTTTATTCTCAACACCGCCAAACTTGAGCGGACTACCGCTGGGTAGATTCGCAGATCCGAAGCTCATGGCGAACGCTGCATCACCGTTTCATCAACTAGACTGGTGGGTCCCACTTGTGTGAAGCCGAGCCAATCATATCGCAATATGTAGGTCCGAGTTTCCTATTCGGGCAAGGTAAGGGATAACATAAGTGCTACAGCAAATTTATGTTGATTTTTATTTTTCATCAATATTGATCTCGAGTTGAGAAGTATAGGAGTGTAATGAAAGTATTCATATTCAAAATTTAATCTACACGTTCTGGGATGGTATTTTCCATCACGGACGATTCCATGAGTTTGTCAAAGAAGAATTAGGAAAATTAACCAGAAAAAATGAATGGCATATACCTATTAGAACTAACGACTAAGATATAGATGATCATTACTTCGTAAACCTCGTACCCTTATCCCATACCCTACTGACTCTTCCCAACAGTGCTCTTGGCGACAACTAAATCTCCAATAGCTGAAACAGGCACGTTGCCCATGATGTCGAAGACAGCCACGCTGGCCTGGAAGTCCCTGCCAATCCAGTTCCGCAATTCAACTGCCATCAGAGAATCGACGCCGTAGCTGGAAAGCGGCTTGTTCAGTTCTACGTCGTCGGGTGAGATTGCCATAGAGCGCGCCAGTTTCTGGGTCAACGCCTTGATGACAATCTGGATTCTTTCGCTGCTATCCGCCGCAGCTTTGAATGTGGCTGCTACGTCTACTGCCGCGTCCTTCGAAGCGCTCTTGGCCTCTCCGACTACGTGGGAGAATGCTGCAAAGAGAGGTCTAGTTAGCAAGGCCGGAGGTGTCTGGCCCTTGACGAGGAAATCGGCCGGCGTGCGCAGGCCGAGGAGGACCTGGCTGCCACTTTGTGTGGGGAGCGGTTCCGAAGGATCGCACAACACGCTGAGTAAAGCTAGCAACTCGGTGTCGTCAATCTTCTGCATGTCGTCCCAGCTCTTCCGTTGGCGTTGGTACGCCTGCGTCTCTGCGACGATACCGATGTTTCTCATCCATCCGATATCAATCGAGGTGGCCTTTTGGCCGTGCGCAACACGGTATCGTGCGAGCGCATCCTGGAAGGAACAGCCAGCTGCGTAATTGGATTGTGCCAGCGCTCCGCAGACGCCGTTCAGGGAAGATAGGAGAATAAAGAAGTCGAGATCCTTGGGCAGTAGCTTATGTAAGTTCAAGGATGAAGGCACCTTAGACTTCATTGTGAGCTCCCATTGAGCGTAAGTCATGTTGTCGAATACGGCATCTTGGAGGACCATAGTCGCGTTGATACACCCCTTGACAGGTGGCATTGTCTGCGAGCATTCCTCAAGGACCTTAGCCAGCTCTTCAGCCGAGGACACATCACACTTGGGTGCGACGACGTTAACACCGCGTTTCGTCAATTCCGCGATAACCTCGGCGACTACGGGCTTTGAGCTTCCGGATCTCGATGGCGCAATCAGGTGTTTTGCGCCTCGATCAGCCATCCATTTCATGATGGCGCGACCGAGACCACCAGACCCTCCTGCGACGATATACGATGCGTTTTCGTCGAATCTCCACGCCCGGCGTTCTAGGAGAAGTTGCTAAATCGAAAGTCAGCTCTAGGTCCTTGCGAAACTTATGTCATTTGAGGTACTCACCGGGACTACATCGGAGGGGTCAACATTCAAAATGATACGTCCAATATTCTTTCCTCCCTGAAGGAACCGGAATGCCTGCTCGGCCTTTGATACAGGGTAGACGTGTAACGGGCCGGGGTGCCGGATAAGCCCTTCGGTGAGAAGATTGAGAGTGGCATTCAGGAGGTCGTTCGTTAGCCCTGGGTTTCTAAGGATGACGTATCGCAAGTCGACAGCTGAATAGCTGACGTTCCTTGAGAAGCCAGCCATGGGTAGGGAAGAGTTGGCTTTGATGTCGACAACACCGATTTCCACGAACCGACCGAATGGAGCCATGCATTCCCAAGTTGCTCGCAAGCTATCTCCCGAAAGCGAGTTCAGGACCACATCAACGCCGTACCCGTCCGTAACTCGTAATACCCCCTGGGCAAACGCGGTGTTTCGGCTGTTGAAGATGTGGTCATCAGCAATGCCAAAAGTATCCTTTAGGAATTGTCTCTTTTCGTCGGATCCGACGGTCGCGAAAACTTCAGCTCCTTTCATCTTGGCCATCCAGATAGCCATCTGACCTGTACTACCGGCTGCTGAATGAATGAGGACCTTTTCATCCTTCCGAAGCCGGGCGATCTCGATCATCGAGTAATACGCCGTCATACCAGGAACCAAGATTGAAGCGGCAGCCTCGAAAGACAGGGTGTCGGGAATCTTGACTACAGCATGGTCAAGAGCGCGTGGGTGTGTTCTCATACAGTCAATAGAGATCATGCTGACACGGTCTCCTGGCTTGACATTAGCGTCCCGTCCGACCCTGGTCACCACACCGGAACAGTCGACGCCCAACTCGTTATCCTCCAAGCGACCCAAAGCGCATAGCACGTCTCGGAAGTTCAGACCCCAGGATTTGGCTTCGATCTCCACTTCATGGGGTCGAAGCTCAACTTGCTGCGCGACGTCTTCCACAAGCTGCAGTGAGTCCAGGGTACCAGTCTCGCCAATAGAGAGTTTCAATGCTGGCCCTTCCGAGAAAGGCTTGTCCTGTAACTTCGGGCACAGGAGTGACCGCAGTGTCTCATTGCCGGAGACATCTTCTGCGACTCTACCTGTGGTAAGCTGGCCGTTGCGGACGATATACTCTAGCTCCCCGGTTTGCTGTTCAAAGGCTGCTCGGTAGGCCTTGGCGACGTATTTCGCAAACTCTTCTTTGGTCTCTTCCTTTGACTCGATAAGGAGTGTAACAATATGCTTGTCGCTTTCCTCGTGCCTGATGGACCGCAAGAATCCCTCCATGGCTCCATATTCTGAATACCGTTCGTCGTTCAGGCTTGTCTGCGCAACCCATAACAGATTCTGCGCTTGCTTGAGGAACTCTTGAAGTAACTTGAACCTTTCCTCAGAGAGCGTCGCGAGGAAGGGGTTKCCTATTTCAGCAACAGAAACCACGATATCATCTTTGTTCAGATTCGCCTCCACAATCTTGTCAAGAGCAACAGTGCGAGCTTGCCTATCCTGAGACTGTACGATGGTGCTGGTGATTAAGTCGGCAATCTCGGCCTGCTCATTGACCTGATCATCGATGATTACAACGAACCCTGATTTGCTGGGCGCTGAATCTGTTACCTCTTCTGCCGCTTTCGAGACAATGATACTGAAGATATGACAAGCGTCACTTGGGTAGTCTCTGAGGACTAGGTCATTTCCACTGTATCCTGTCCATTTCAGGACGTCATCCCACTGCTTCTCGGGGATCGCTGGGGACAGGCCTCGCCATTCTTCCCGGCGACCCCACCATCCTGGTACCAGACCGAATGTGAAGTTCGTGACAACATCTTGAGGCGCGACGACCTCGAGAAGTAGGAGGTGACCAGTCGGCTTGAGTGTTGAGCGGACGTTCTTCATCGTCGCCACCAGATCCTCCGTAGCGTGTAGGACACTTCCGGCTATGACCAAATCATACGAACCTGGCTCAAAGCCCTGGCTTTCAGCGCTGCGCTTCATGTCGAACGTCTTGAAAGTCATCCTCTCTTTGTAATCTTGCCATTTAGCAGTCGCCTTCTCGAAGAAAGCCGGCGAGACGTCGGTGTATGTGTACTCCGCGAACTTGAGAGCGCCGCTCTTTTTCTCGAGCTCCGAAAGGGCCGCCATCACGCGCGAGGTCATACCACCGGTGCCAGCTCCGACCTCGAGGATACGGAGGCCCGGGTTCTCGTGGGTGGCAAGGTCCAGGAACTTTAGCATCCTGTCATCGCATACATGCTCGAACATGTCCGCGTAGAATACATCGGCCAAGTTCGCATCGAAGATAACTTCAAGCGGATCGATCTCGCCAGTGAGGATATCTGTTAGGCGACGGACGACAGTTGTGTGTAGCTTCCAAGGCGGGTGGATGGCCTCAATCTCCTGCAAGAGACGCTCGAGCTCTTCATCGCTGACGTCGTCGGCTGCTCGCTCGGCTGAGAGCCGCCCGACATGTTCTTCCAGCCATTCCATGTGCCTCTTTTGGGTCTCGGACACCTTCTGGCTGTTCTCGCCGGATAACAGCTTAAGTGTCTTTGAGGCAACTTTGTCTAGTACGAAGGTCAACTTCTGGTGGTGATCGAGCATGACAGCCTCGTCCCTGACGAAGTTATCGGCATCAACCGCGAGTGCTAGCTGCTGTGGTTCCATGAGGCTTAGCTGGGGCTTCCAGTCAATACTGTACAGCAGCTTCTTGGAAGTCTGGTTCCCGTCGGATTTCCTTGATACGGCCGCGGTTAATAGTCTTCGCATAGTACACAAGACTGACCCATCGTCAGCTACAGCGTAGATGGTACCTTCCTCGCTCTCTCGGCCACCCTTGACTTCCGATGTAGCGAGATACCGGACAGCGGACGTTTGAGGTTGTTGCCATCCAGCAGGAGCGAACCAGCCGTCGACCAGACGTACGGGAACGTTCGTCGCGTTAGACAGAGTCAGTCCTAGAGTGGTGCTAACACGGAGCACATGAAAGGCGGAATCTAGGACCACAGGATGGACGAGGCTAGTTGTCTTCCACTTGGCCATGTCAACGCGAGCAATGGTGTTCGCCTTGCCATCCCACTGGATGTCTTCAATCACTTGGAAGGCATCTCCGTATCCCAAACCGTGCTCGGTTGCGTCCTCATAGAACACTTGAGAGTCAACCGGTCTTGTGCAGGATTCTTGTGCTTTTAGGAACTGGTCGGTAATCTTCTTATGAGCCCGGCGGCGCTCTTCTTGGAGGTCGGTTTGCGCGGAGTCTTCGTATTCAACTTGGATATTAGCTTTGAAGCACTCAGTCCACCGGTTGTCGTAGTACGCATATATCGTAACGTCCGACCAGGTAGACTCTTTCTCGTACGGTCTCTTGACTGGGCGCAAGTGAAGCATGGTTTCCGTTCTGTCTTCCCAAGCTTCCTTAACAAGGATAGGATTCATGAAATGAGCCTCCTTAACATAGTAGCCCGAGATTACCCGGCCATCAGGGACTATTTGTTGAACCGCTTCCATCGCCATCACCAGCATACCAGCTGCGGGATAGATGATGGTACCGCTGATGACGTGGTCGCCAATCCACGGTGTGGTTTCAACGCTCAGGAAATTCCTCCATCTCGGCTCTAGGGGGTTCCAATCGAAAAATCGGGCCCCTAGAGTCTCACCCTTGACGCTTTCGCGCAGCCTAAAGTCCCGGCTGAGACGAGATTCGGACCAGTATGTCTTGGAGTGATCAAAGGGATACTTAGGGCAGTCAACTAGGAAACTGTGCGTCTCTTTGCTGGTGTCCACCTGGTTTGCTGCAGGAACAGAGACGGCGTGTCCATTACAGAACAGCTGCCCGAGAAGCTCCAGAGTGGTCTGAACAGCAGAATGAGACCGATGCAGCACATAGCTGTATCGAATTTGCTGCTTCTTGTTTCCTGCCTTGGCCAGGGTATCTTGAACTGGCCTACGCAGAGCAGGGTGGGGCCCAACCTCGATGAGGTCGGTGATGCTTCCTATACCAACCTTCAGTGACGACGTCTTCTGCGTAAGGACGTGCACAGCATCCGTAAATCGGACGGGGGAAACCATATTGTCTACCCAATACTGAGGCGTCGCCAATCGAGCTGGCTGAACCGGTTGTCCTGTGACTGACGAGACCATTGGGATCGATGATTTGATAGCCTTAGGGTTCTCGCCACCAAGAGATCCCATTAAGCTTATGTATTCGTCTGCGATCTTAGACATGGACGGCGAATGATAAGCGACGCCCGTCTTAAGTTTCTGAGCGAAGATGCCATCCTTATCGAGTTGCTCCTTAGCGGCGTCAATGGCGCTTTCCTTGCCGGAGAGCGTGACGTTCAGTGGGCTGTTAATACAGGCAACATTAATTTGGGCTGCAACATCGGCACTGATGTTCTCCAGATAGCCTTGGACCTCGTCCTCGGCAAGATTCACAGACATCATGGCCTCTGGGGTATCACTTGTGGCTTTGAGCTGCCCTGCTAGCTGACCTCGGAAGTAGGAAACCTTAACAGCTGCCTCCAATGACAATACACCGACTGCATAGCTATTCGGGGGTAAGTTAATATGGGATGTGAAAGTGGCAGGGKAGGTCTACTCACGCTGCAGCGATTTCGCCTGACGAATGTCCCACAACGGCTTTTGGGACGACGCCAAAGCTCTTCAATAACTCGATCAGCCCTATTTGAACAGCTGTAGATAGGGGTTGGCTAAATTCAGGGCGGTCGATGTTCTCCTTATTTTGGAGCTCCTCTGCACATAGGTTAGTTACGTCTCTATTACCCCTGAATCCGGCATCTCTTACCAAATAATGACCAAGTGCAACCTAGGCTGCGATATATTTCATTAATTTGTTCCAGAGTCGTCTTAAAAAGTGGATATTGAAGAAGGTCCCAGCCCATGTTGGCATACTGGGCTCCCTGGCCGGTGAACACGAAAGCTATTCCAGCCTCAGCTGAACTCCGAACCGGCTTGGCGGCTGTGAGATTCGCATCTTGGTCGCCGTTGGCAACAGCAAATGCCCGCCAGAGCATATGGCTTCGACGAGTAGCTAATGTGAAAGCCAGATCGTCAAGCTTGCTTCGGCTGTCCGAGACATGGTTCTTATAGAATATTTGGTACTCCTCGATCATGCGCTTGAGCGCCTTCTCGTCTGCGGCAGACCAAACGAGCAGTCTTGATATAAAGTCAGAATGGTGGCCGTTGATTCCGTTACTGTTACCATTTGATTTTCCATTAAGGGTGTGGCCGTTTCCATTTGTATTACTGTCGCCATTAATATGAGAAGTTCCATTAGTTCCGTTAGTACCGTTGGTTCCGTTGGCCCCGTTAGAAGTATGTAAGTCGTCGGCCTCTCCATTTATACTGTGGCCATTCCCATTTGTTTGAGCGACACCATTAGTATGAGAAGTCCCATTAGTTCCATTGGTATGAGAAAAGCCGTTGGTCTTATGGGGGATAGTAGTGCAGTGGTTTCCGGTTAGGCCGCGTTCTTGCAGGTAATGGAACGCATCGTCTAAAATGGCATGGACGTTTGTTCCTCCAAATCCAAATGAGTTCACCGAGATGCGGCGAACGCCCTCACTCGGCCAGGGTATATTTTCACTAAGAACCTAATTCTGTGTAAGTTGCTATTACTAGAGCCATTGAATCCATTTACTTACTTTGGTGTGATAGAAGTCGACGTCTAGCTTCGGGTTAACTTCCTCGAAGTTCGCGCTACCAGGAATGATACCCTTTTCAAGGATTACTGTATAATGTCAGTAAGTCACTGCCTACAAGGGTAAAGGAATCCAGTGCACTTACAGACAGATTTAAGAACGCCAGCGAGACCGCTACTCCCTTCTAGATGCCCGATATTCGCTTTCACAGAGCCGCTAGTAATCGTTAGGCATTGAAATGCGAAAGGCTCCGACTGATTACTTACACATAAAGGGGTTCTTCAGGCGAGCGACTTGTTCTAAAGACCCTTCCTATTGCTTTCATTTCTATAGGGTCGCCGACTGGCGTTCCGGTTCCTGAGATTGACGTTAGTGTGAGATCCGATCTAAATATCATCCCATATTGCTTACCATGAGCTTCAAAATAGCGTGTCACGTCAAGGGGTAGATTGGCCTTCTTATACACTTGTCGAATCAACTCTTCTTGTGCCTGGGGACTCGGCTGCGTAAGTCCTGGTGTATGGCCATCTTGGTTTGAACTGGTCGACCTGATCACCGCGCGAATCATGTCCCCGTCACGCACGGCGTCGGACAATGGCTTGATGACAAGGGCGATAACGCCTTCTCCACGAGCATATCCATTTGCGCGATGGTCGAAACTATAACACTTGCTATCTGCAGATAAGAAGTTGAGCGACGAAAGCATCTGATAAATGGTCGGCCCTAGAATTAAGTTGGACCCGGTAACAACGGCCTTGCACGGTAGTTAGCTAACACTGCAGCTCGCATGTGACTTTGAAGAATACTCTTCACTTACGGACTCAGCTTCACCATTGCGCAAAGCTTGGCAGGCAAGATCGAGCGCCAACAAGCTGCTCGAGCAGGCCGTATCGACATGAATGCTTGGCCCGTGTAGATCAAAATACCAGCTGACGCGATTAGGTATGATCGAGGCGAAGGTACCCGTAACCGCCATCCGAGGTACGTTGTCGGGATCTTGCGCAATCATTCGCTTGTAGTCGTCGGTCATTGATGCGGAGAATACTCCACAGCGCGAGCCCCTGAGCCGCTCTGCTGGGATTCCAGCTGTGTAGTGGTCAGTGCTCTGCAGCATAAATGAATTCCGGGGCAAGTCATTCTTACCATTTTCGAAAGCGTGGTATGATGCTTCAAGGGTCCATCGTTGCATTGGATCCATAGAAGCCGCTTCCTTCGCCGTAACGGAGAAAAAAGGAGCGTCAAAGGCGCCCGGGTCTTCTGTTATAAAATGCCCTCCCCGACATCGAATCTGCGATACACCATAAGCCAATGTCGAAAGTATTGTAACAAGATTCTACATACATTACCCTCCTTACTCGATTCAAAAGAGCCATTCTTAATACGTGAGTCTGGCCACTCGGTCATCAGGTTCCTCCGGTTTTCAAGGACATCCCAAAAACTGGAAACATCATTAACATCTTGAGGGAGCTTAAAGGAAAACCCCACGATAGCTATGTCGTCCGTCATGGCTGGCGTTACGTCGTGAGATATTATTAAGAGGTTTCTGGTATCAACACCACAGGTGTGTGTGTGCGTGTGTTATTATACAAGGAAAGAAAAAGGGGCTCGACAATTTTCACTTAAAAACAGACATTTAACCTCGGAGAGAGGTCGTCTGTGAAGGTATCTCTTGATTTGAACTCGTATTGTACCATTCTGCCGGGTCAGACTGAGCTGGGACAGAGATGACTATTAATATCAGCTACCAACTTGTTCGGGAGCCAACAAGCCGACAAGGCCCACCGCCTCAGACTATCAAGCATAGCAGAATACCCCAATGACGCATGCCCCTCAACGTCAGAGAGTCCAGATCCTCGAGGTCGAGAGCCAAAGAAGATCGAGGTATTGCCTAAACCGGCAGATAACAGAAGTTCCCAGAGGGAAGGGTCTACGATACACTTGGTAGGTCTGCAGCAACCGTCCACTCACGATCAGCAGCAACTAGGGTATAGGAACAAATCAGAATCCACAGCTAGGTGCATGGAACCAACCTCAAGACAGAAAACAGCTGATCTGGTAACGTCCAGAACCTGGCGCTGGCATATGCCGATAGGAAGTTCTACACGTGTATGCGACTATATTTCTCGTGGGCCTTACTGTGGTCCGTCTCACCGCCCCGTTGGTAAGTCCAAATGCACGTATGATGTCCTCAATATCTCGACGCAACGGCGTGGGCCGGCACATGGTAGCCGCAGTAAGAAACACAAATTACTTACGCTATCGACCATGCATGCAAGTGTCTGGCAATGCTGCAGGTACGAAGTACAAAGAGAGTACAAAGAAGGTTCTTATGTAAAAAGCGAGGCTCGTAAAGGGTTACATCGCCGTCCACTAGGCGAATAATGACAGGGGGCGGTTGGTAAGGGATAGTTCTCATCGCGGAGAACTCCCGACCGTTCCATCCGCGGGACTAATTTGGTCACCTTCACGTAAGTCTCCCCTTGACCGCGGCCCATGTCTTACGTTCCACGGGATATTCTCGGTGTAGTCTGACCTTAATACAGGTAAGTAATACATGAGATGCGTATAGCACGTGGGAAATGAGTATGCAAGTCGACACGAATGTTCTTAAAGATTCACATAACATGAAGATCATGGCACATCAGAAGTACAATATACGTGCGGTATGCATTAGTTTCCAAATCACAGCCACTGTAGGGCTCCATATGGTACTTGATGCCCTAGATATCGAACTATCTGAGCCGGGGCCTTTTTTTCACCGTTCTGTTTTCGTAAATTACGTGTAATGGAGCAATCCGTAGGAGGATGACGCCACAGGGTCGGGAATCCTACCTCTCGGCGATTATGGCCCACCCAGAAACCAGGTAACCATGTCCGCGCTGGTCCCAAAGAGAAAATGAAGATACTATGCGCAAATTCGAAAGCCAGACTAGGCATCCGACAAGAAAGGACAACGTACGGCAAATGTAACCTCGCCAAAGTCGTCGCAACCACTCCACATTCTACGGCTTCTTGGAACGTGGGGTAAGATATGGACGATAAAGCCATGCAAAGTCTGTTACAGACTTCTCTCGCCTTCGATGAAAACAAGGGGAGCAGAGCAGATCCGATCCAGTGGTCCCCATATTTGAAGGCTGTGAGGTACCTGTGAGCTGTGAGATACGATGATTCTGTTCCAGGCAACTCTTGTTTCACAATCTTGCTCGAATACCTACATGGACCTACATGAGAGCCCGATTCTTAGCCTGCGTATGGGGCTAGTTTACATGAGCGAGTCATATGCATACAGGTTTCAAGTCCGGACACCAATGGGAGGAAATAGGGCAGTTACCCTGGCAACATAGGGAATTACGCATATTGTGATGCGAAACTCCAGGCCGTTTGTGCCAACCGCTCCAATGGTATGTGATGGTTGTATGTAGTCCCAAATAGTACATATATGACGAGTTCCATCCTTGGGTAGGTCGCACAACCCGAGGCGGTCCGAAAAATAAAATGTCATCGTCCTATGTTTTACATTAGGATGCTCCAGGTCCTAGGTCTCGGATAAGACATCATCTAGCCGAGCCCTGCCGTTATATTACCATGTCTTGTTCGTTGGGTTTGATTCGTAGATCTCTGAGCTGCTACGTAGTATTCTCCTAAAGATTGAAAACTTTGGAGTCTCAAATTTGCTATTGGACCCTTGGTGACCCAAAGTGCATAGGCGGGKCTTTTATATGAACGAGGCCAATGATATTGATGCCGACCAGGGAGTCCCACAGGGGTTAGAGCTAGCTCTCTCGGCTTTTTACAGTTACGCCCTTCACGCTAAACAAGGTTGTCCAGGGGTAGAAGCTCAGGGGKATATATCCCTGTGAAGCTCATCCAAATTTGACTATATAGAAGCAAAGCCCGTAGTTTAAAGACTAGCTAGGGTCGAAGATGCGTAGTATACGAATTGAGAGTCCMCCTCTCCCGTAAGAAGTCACCAAGTGGTGGAGAGTGAGACCTATTTCATCATCTACACATCACGCGTTTATATCCTAGACTAACGGCGCTTACGCACTTCTCACAGGCGCCCCTGTCACTGGTCGGTTCCATAACATGTAGAATGAAGGACTCGATGCTGCGGTGACAATGCAGCATCTCTGGAGACATCGCCTCGGAACCCCTGGAAATCACGTGACTGTTATCTCCTTTATACCCAGGGGGGTTATATTAAACCCCCAGAGGTTCGCATTAGATTATTTTATTGAATGGTACGTCCAGCGGAGGTCACACACTGGGCCAATAATCACCGCTCATCTTTCCTTTTTTCCTCTCCTCATACATCTCGATAATTGTGAAAACAAGCGCTGTCAAGGTAGCCGGCTCGCAAGGATCCCTAGACTAATAGATCTCGAACGTTTGAGCCCCCGCGTTACGTGGGTCGTCCCGATTCGCATTGCAAGCTAGGAGCTTTCTGCCAACTCTATATCTCTCGGGAACCGAATAACGCTACCGGTACTTCGTATTAGGTTCCGACTAGGTGTCCATCACATGCTATGTATTCAGCGGGACAATGAAACGAACAAGAATATCCAGCCCAAATTGGACCCGTATGAACAGGGGCTTTATTAGTGCTAAGGTCGAGCCGAGCGGATCGTTTAGCTCGGCATTTCATAGACCACCTGATGATAGGAGGGAGGTCTATTGCAGGCCAAGTCATGCCAAATCCGGTATCGAAGTAGTAGTTCTAACCAAAAGAGGTCGGTGGGCGAGTGCCATAGTAGGATACCTGCAGTCGAGAGCCACCACAGTTCAGGTTTTCTGTGGCATATAGTAAATGCAGGTGTCTCAGCTGGGAAAGAGCTCAACTTATGCCAAGTTTAGGAATGATAGATATCAGGAGGAATCTCGCCACAAAGTAAATTAAATTAAATAGAAGGTGAATTCATACACACTACACCTCAGACCGCCTATTGTACAAGTATATACCAAAGTTTACCGTCGTTGGTTTGTGCCGAGCCGTTTTCCAAGTTACAGTATTTTTACGCCACCCCCAACAACCAATATACAAGGTACTGAACAAAAGGCGTCTGCGAAACTGCGAGCCTCCCTGAGCCACGTAGGCCAAATCCCACATAGCTATCTACTAACGTAGATAATCAAGCGCTATTCCTGGGTCCGCCAGAGGGCGTTGTGGTCCATGGTATTACCCTTAACATCACCCACATATTCTTGCTTAATGGTGACGCGAGTGGTGCGGACGATGCCTTGATCGAATTTGCTAGAGTCATCTCGGAGCTTCTCCGTGGACTCGGAAGGGTTGAGATCCTTCATCTGTACCCCGTATTCGTCCATCTTTCGATAGGTGCTGTTCGGATTGGTGACGGAGGATGCGTTGGCCTTGTTGGTGGTCCTCAGAGTGCTGTTCTTCAAGCCAACGATCGACCTCGCTGCTCTCTTCATCTTGTGAAGAACACCATGGTCCTTGAGGATCTTCGGAGTAGAAGGCAAACAAGCAATCACAAACCCGCAAGTCATTTCCGCGAAAGCCCAGAAGATCACGGGGCCAAAGGTAAAGACTGTATCCGCCTCGGTCGCATAAGTTACTGTGACAGCCAATCTGAAAGCAGCCGCGATACAAGGCCTGTGCAGCTCCACGTCAGAAACAATCTCAAGATAGGGGCTTTTGCTGATCTGGGTTCCAACTTACAAGATACCTAGAGAGAAGAAGATGGAAACACCCAGCTTCTTCCTGAATGACATCCGTAAACTCCAAATGACCTTCTGTGGCAGGAACAACATTACGATATCCGTGCACATATGGACAGTAGCAGCCCCAATATCAACATGTAGCTTGTTGATACAATGGCCCGGGAGCGTGAGATCCCATATTTTCTGGTACGGTATACAGACGAAGCAAAGAGCGAATACAATGGCGATCATAGCCATTACTTGAGAAGCTATAACGCCATAGCAAATCCACAGGAACGCATTCTTCGTGCCCCTAGGGACAAGCATGCGAGTCCATTCTGTCAAGATTGAGATTTTAATGAGCGGAAGGGTGATCGAGTAGAAAACACCGGCGTAGTGAATGTACTGTACGGGATTAGTTATCTTACTCTATACTGTTAGTATTCTCAAGACTTACGAAAACCGTATCGATCATATCCCTGAGATGGAGATCCCATTGGTGGACGAAGTAGCCCGGCGTCTTCGATAACAGCAATGAGAAAACGGTCCATGCTATATAGGTCCCCTGAATTTTTTGAGGTTAATATCGTTATCGTGTAATTCTCAGAAGGGCATAACCAACATATGCGACCACAATCATATCTAAGAACCAATTAGCACCAGCGGGTCCTGTACGATGACTTGCAGAAATGGGGAACCATACAGTCTTCAGGCTTTAGTTGTTTGAAGAGAACCAGTCTCGCGTAGCCACGGATCAAGAGACAAACAGTTGCAACAGTCACGCACGCTGCAATAACGCCGTGAGCCAAGCCATTGTTGTTCGGAGGATTGTCGAATTGCGGAGTGACACCTGGAGGCGGTGCAAGAGCAGGCCCATCAAGGGCTGCTTGCTGTTGGTCGTGAGGGAGGAAGGGAAGCGCGTCCGCCATTTTTACCGAGCCTCAAGAATGTGTAATTCTCGCCGCCTTTCTGGGCGAGGGCTTGTCTCTAGATTTATTATACCACCTCATAGAATACGATGAGAGAACGATCAGGATAGAGTAAGGGGATCCCAGAGCAAACATGTTCCCCTGTGCAGAATATCACAGATACGCTTCGAGATCCCGGTAGCATGCCAGGGGTTGGGCACGCCATGGGTAGAGCCATCAGTGTGAAGAGCCCCCTGAGGAATACCGAGAATACCACTCAAGCCACTAACTAGGCGAGCCCAGTCCAAAGTTTTTCGCAACGTCTTGTCACTTTTTGCCCTCGACTATACCCAATTCGGCAGACTGTTAGAGGAGATGCATTATTCAGAGTGATATGTCTCAAAGGAGGCCTATAAGTCCCTGGTCTAGCGTTGCGTATGCACTGGGATAGAAAAAAAGCTTTTACTTCTAGCACCGTCGTATTGCATACAAGTCAATGCTCTCATCATTTACGAGGCGCCACCCATCACACACGGCTCTTCTAATGTTGATACAAGAATCTCTCTTGGATAATGAAAGTTGGCTAAGAAAATTAGCTTGGTATGAGTTGTACATGTGAAAGGTGTTAGCTCAGAAGGAGAATAAATCGAAAACGAAGCATAGTTGGATCCTTCCTGACCCAACAGACCTACATCAGCGTAGCGAGTTTTTACTCCTATTGGTGGGCGCTCGCATACTACTGTAGAGCAAGGGCTTGGCTGCATGCGACTCGCCCATGCAATCCTGAATCCTGAATGGTAATATCTCCGATTCCCGTACCCAGTCATCCTCTGGTACGGCTTGTGTGGGAAAATATTCTCGAACTGTGTGATCAACCTCATAATCTCTCCAAAAGGTGCAAGTTTGGTCTTCTCGAAGGAGTTGGCATTGCGATTTTCACGCCGAAAGTCTTGCATGAAACACTCGGGAGATATTAAACAGAGCCGAAGAACATTCCATGAGGAGAAACAAGGACTTGGAGTTTACGAACAGTGCATACGTTAAGTCAAACCCTGTGCATTTTCCCTGCCCATTTCTCATCTCGGTTTTACATTACCCTTGAGCATCGCTCTGCAATAAAGCAATTTGATAAGAAAGCAAACATGAGGTGGCTTTGCTTACATGGAAGGGGGACAAGTGCGCAGGTATGCCCCTTGGCGTTCTCGATGAGATGTGAGCTGATGGCAGTCGAAAGATTTTTGAGATGCAGACTGGTAATCTCCCCGGGTGTCTCCCTGGTCTTTGAGTGGTATTCCGGGCCTGGACTAACCACTCCCCAGCAAGAATTCGGGAGGCTCTAGGGCGGGATCACGAGTTTGTTTTTATTAACGGCACGGTGCCTACAGACCCGGACGTTGGTAAGGGCCCCTTATGAAGTTTGCACAAGGATTAAATATTGACTAGAGGGAGGCGCTGAGGCCATCGCTGACGAGTTCTTCGGGTATGTCGCGCATAACATAGAACAGGATCAAGATCTTTGCGACAACATGATAGAGTTCGTGGAGAGCCAGGGGCCCTTCGATGGAATTATGGGGTTCTCCGAAGGCGGAACAGTGGGCGCGATGATGCTTGTCGAGGACTCCAGACATGGTTCGTTCGGTGGACTGAAATGCGCTGTGTTCTTCAGTGCAGCTCCACCGTTCGATCCTGACCTTATCCGATCCGGCGTAGTCAAGTATGTCGATCCCGACACAGATGGGGTTCTACTTGCGATTCCTACTGCGCATATATGGTCCCGGGTTGCTGGTGTGGAGGAGATTAAAGTCCATCAGCGTTTATCACAACTTTGTGATGAGAAGAAGAGGGAAGTGTTCCTCCACGACCTGGGCCACGATGTGCCGGGTTCGAAATCAGACGAGGGGCTGGCTGGAACACTTCGAGCAATTGAGCACGTTATCGAAAACGCCATGGACGCGCGATGATTCCAAGGGGGCCCCAGGGGATGCATGTCTTGGGGGTTCAATCTCGGATGCTACAGAGTAATATGCAGCGATCAACTTGAATATCAAGACACTGGCGGACTTAGGTAATAACGCTCTGCTTGCTCAATCCAATGTTCGCATTGAAAACTTGAAACGACAGGCCAGGGGGGGGATTAGCTGCGGATCACTACGGAATAAGTAAAGGAATATGGCCGCGCTAGCCTTGGGTCTTTTTGCTTGGCTGTAACCCTTGTAGCCTCTTCCACGGGCCGGTTCCTCGGCTAGAAATGGTAAGACAAAATAGTATGCCGTCTAGTGCTGGCCAGCTAGGCAGCTAATGTACTACCTGCTGTACACACCTAAGCTCCTAACTCCAACATACATAGAGCTATGTACATGTAAACAATACTTCAAAATGGACCCTTGAAGGATTGCCACTCTAACTTCGCACGGACTGTAAGTTGCCATTCTTACCATTCCCGGAGGGGGGTGAATAGTACGCTGTTGCTCTCGAGATCCTTACAGGCACACATACGAAGATAGTCATCTTCACCGAGACCAGGCCTTTTCACAGGACGACCAGCTTGGGTGTTGGTTCCCCTGCATATCTGGTAAGTGACTGTTATGCATAACATTGCTACCCTGCCCTCCGTCATTTGGTATCACGAAATTGCCCTGTTGCTGTTCACGGTCCCCCGAGCTTCCAGGTAGAGGTAGTCTCCTATTTCGAAATGCTCGGCATCTGCTGTGTCTCAAATATTTAAACCAAAGGTCGAACTAACCACCCAAACCTAATATCATATCCTATCAAACCGTAATCCTTTTTTATTTAATTCAGAAACAATCAACAAGATATCAGTCATGCCGACGAAAGAGGAATACCGCCTTCACCCCTATGGCTGGGAAAATGACCCCGAGGAAGAAAGTATCAGGCTTTCAACCCTTGACTACCTAGCAGCTTGTGTTTATAACAACTATGCGCTTTTCTTCAAGTTAGACGAGAAGGCGGACAAGAGCTATATTTCCGCGGTGATCAAGGAAGGTCTTGAGCGAACTCTTGCCCAGGCCAGACACCTGGTCGGCACTATCGAAAAGAATGAGCATGGCGACCATTCATTCGTCAAGAAGAAGGATAGCACTGTTGGTTTCATTATCCAGCATCTTGACTCACCTGAAGACAATTTCCCCTCCTTCTCTGACCTTGAGGCTGCTCACTTCGCATCATCAAAGCTTGGAGATAGGATTCCAACTCTGAGTTGGAATGGTCTCACTTACGGAGAGAGGCCCGAGTGCCATCCAGATGCGAGCCCATTCGTCTCGGCGTTTCAAGCAAACTTCATTCCAGGTGGACTGATTCTCAACATGCATTCCCACCACTACGCCAACGACGTGATGGGGTGGGCTAGTGTAGCACACCAACTCGCCGACAACTGTGCTTCTATTGTCAAGAAGACCCCCGCACCTAGCTGGGATATGCAAGCAGTTCGTCATACCCGCTTCGTCGCACCAGAGGTTCCTGAGGACAAGAAGATAGACGGCCCTCCCGCACCTAGCCGCTACCCTCACCCTCCATCAGCAGCGCTTCTACTCCACTTGCCCAAGAGCAAGGCTGCGGAACTCAAGAAACTGTGCTCCCCTACTGATGGCTCATGGATTTCGACGTATGATGCTTTCGCAGCCTTCTTATGGAGACATCTGTCCAAGCAACGCGCAACTATCTACAACCCAGACCCCAATGAATCGAGCTTGTGGGGTGAGGCGATCAACATGAGGTCTCGACTTAATCCGCCTGAGCCGGCGAGGATTCAGAGAAACGTCTTCTTCGCGTCGCTGTCGGCAACCGCCCCTACGAGGCCGACCAATGCCGAGGTCATTGCAGATGCACCTTTATCGCGCCTTGCTACTTATATCCGCGGCTTGACCAATGCTATGACAGAAGAGGCTTTGAAGAAGGCCCTAGAGTCGGTAGCACCGATCCGCGACAAGACATCACTCTTCATTCGCATCGATTCATTCCCGCCTCTAACCATCATTATGACGGATTGGCGTGACACCAAGATTACCGAAGCCGACTTCGGATTTGCGCAACCAAAGGCATTCCGACATCTCTTCGCAAACAAGATAGACGAGGGACTAGTGATTGTCTACCCTCCACGTGCGACAGCGAATCCCGACGAGGGGTGCGAGTTCATGATTCCATTTGAGAAGCAATTGGTCCGGAAGCTAATGGAAGATCCGGAATTTTCTCAGTACTTCGAACTGAGGGGTTATGAGACAACGACTGTGGAGGATGTACCCGATACCGTGGCTGGCAAGATCATCAAGCCTTAATCTGTACCAATCCGAGTTTGTAGACCATATATCTGTACCTAAGTTGTTATATAGAATGTTACTGAACATGAGGATGTAATTCTAGGTTCGTGGGAATAACAAAGCGTCAAGATTCAGCCTCATAAGACTTGTGCAAAAGTTCCTCGTGAAGTATTGGAAACCTCATTTCGTGGCTGCATGATAATGGCGCAGCGTGGCAGCGCCCATCTTCTCGGGTACCAAATCTACGGGCCGTGCCGGCCGAGACAAGGACATCGGCCGATGTCTGTGATTATCCACAGCCAACGGCCGTAATAGCTGCCCACAAGGTGGCTACCCGTCGCTCTCCATAACCTGATCTGGGCTCGCTCAAGACTCGAAATACATTTTCAAATTTTATAAATATCATTATACATACCGACATATAGGTTGCCGGGAACAGCACGAGCAAGCTTCTTCCCGCCTCCCGAGATTGCTAAGATTGCTGACCGCTTGATTTTCCCCGCAAAAGAAGAGGGAACGTGGGCAGCTGTACGTGAGTGGCGTGACAAAGCACAAACCCCTGCTCCGAATACCCTCCCAGTCTCCATGTCTCTGTCAGCTAATATCGATAAGAGATGCCAAGGATACTAAATCCATAACCCATAACCCATAACCCACGAACCGAACGAACGCTTCTTTGGGTTGCAGCTGTCAAGCTAACTGCGGTGCTACCAAGAGCTTCGCAAGTTTGGAAGTTGACTATCAGCCCTCTATACGCACTTCATTGTCCAATTGCAGCCCAGGCGATTGACATACATGCATTCATGTAGATGTCAATGCAAGTCTTTGAAGTGAGAGTACCAACAACCTGGTGGGGTGAAAAAGCAAAATCAGGGAGAACTGCCTCTCTACCTCCTAGGTACCTGTTATAACACCCCGACGACCTGCTGTACCACCGTCGGCACAGCCCGTTGCGGATCGTGTGTTACCCATGGATAGGTACCTACCACCCCCCAAGGCAGTCGGGAAGACTCTACTTTTAGACACCAGGCCCGCCGCACGGGCGGACGCGCTGCAATGCGTCGCTGGCCATCACCGCGACTTAGATGATCGTCATCAGACACGTGGCATGCAAGAGTACTAGAATAGATGAGAGTACGATGACATCGTCGGAAGTGCATGTATTATATCTCGGTACCTACCGTGCAGGTATCACGAAGGTATATCATACGCGCATATATGTTTACTTTGGGAACTTTTGCTAATGCAATGTAAATAAGCGGCAGATGCTAGAATACCCCAACGACGAGGGTCTGGAAAGATTCTTGGTACTCGAGCTTTCGTAAACCGTTTCACAACCGTTTTCTTTCTCCATCTGTCGCTGATGTACCGCTGCAGGTAGATCAGGGCTATTATTGGAGTCACAAAAAGCAATGAGAACCGGGTGGTTGGTAACGAACAGGTTGACTCCGCGTACATGCACCCGACTCCAACGTCATCCATTAGGGTGTACTAGGCGCCGAAGAGCTTTGCGATGTCACAGACGGATTCCTATCTGGCAATATCTCAATGATTGGGCTATTACAAAGTAGTCGTGCCTCTTTCAACTGCGTCGTCAGGGTGAACGATATCGAACACTTTGGGGAGGAGACAGAAAAGGTGGCTCGGTCAGGGGGGTCAGTCAGGTGGTCATCGGTATCGCGTATTATGGAGATGCCGTTGGGATGTCCAGCTAGCGGCTATATTATCGCGAAATAAAGTCGAAGATCCCAACACTAGCCACGGCGTGACAATTGAACACCCCTGGGCGCATGAGCCTAATGCCAATATTCCTGCCCTCATACCAGATAATCTCAGGAATGGTAGTCGACTAATGTGCCGTCCTTTGATCATATGGTTCGCCGTGTTATAATATAGTTTCTAAAGTGATGGGTCCTCCCGTCTTATCGTTCTATATCAAACCATATTATGAACCAAGAATCGTTAGGTAATAGGAATTCGGATCTTCGTCCAGTTCCCCTCTGTTAACTCTCGAGCGCGGAACGCGCCTGAAAGGTTATACGAACCTTACCTTATATACTAACGATATAGCTGCCTACTTGAGCCGGTCCGAACCTAGACCTATCCGGCCCGATATAGAACGCCCTATAGGGATGGGTACCCTCCCGGACAGCCCGGAAGCGCACATGCGGCATATGAGCTTACTGGAAGAAGCAAAGGGACCCAGTAGAATGTTATCATATACTAGGAATTTCAATTGAATGACGGACAAACTGCTTTATTAGAAGTTGACTATTGATGCAACTCTATACGGCGGATATCCTTTTCGAGGCCTCCGAAGTCTAGCCTTACGCTCTTGCGTCGAATCAATGGTCATTTGACCAATTAATAGATTATAGCTTATCATCACGCGCCCTTCTTATACCTCTAACCACGTCATAATATTGTAATAGGCAATTATACCAAGGGACGCGTTAGGTAGCGTAGATCGTGTTTGTCTGCTGTAGATCGAGTTTCCCTAATAGCTCAAGCTCTATACCGCCTAACTTGACTTGAGGTTAGGTAATCGTCCAAATTGATATCTCCAACTTACCAAACTTTCCATAGGATTCACTAGAATATTGTTTGAGTAATCGATGGACAAGTTCTCTCCCTTCGTCTCACACTTCCTAGCTTTTCAACGTTTTGTTAACTCGTTACCTTCAACATACCATCGAACAATTGTCCACCTTTTCAAAATAAGGAAGTGATGTGAAAGACAATTAAAAGGTATCTTCCAAGTATGATACCATAAATGAAGATCAGTGGTTAATTTATGCTTAACATCTTTCCTTAGGTACCTAAAGGACAGAGAATGTTAAAAAGGCATCCAGAAATCCCATTTCAAGATTCCTGTCGAGTCTTTCTACGGGTGAATCTATGGTACCCCTTATTAGGGGAATTACGAAGATTTAGAGCCTAGGTTCATGGATATATAAGATCTTGGACTCCTAGAGGTACCTATGCAACGAAGGGTAATTCCTACTAACTGTCCAAGAAAAGAGTACAATTATGCAACAAGAAGCTAGGCTTGGTTGCTAGGACTAGAGGTTATAAGGATATACTTAATTAGAAGCCTACTTGAGCACATTTATACACTTGGCTTACGCTGTGCCCTGGATGGAACATAATGAGCACCGATCTAACTAATGAAGAATTTGACGAGCAATTGGGTTATGCTAAGGCTGGCTTGCAAAAACCCTGAGACTAAAGTCCAACCCATGAAGATAGATAATCTCCTTAACCCCCCTGTTCCTGTTAACTCATAGGAATCGTTGCCCATCATAAGTTTGACTCTTATTTACGTCGTGCTCAGCTTCACATTCGGCTGACTGTCAAACCATTGTGTGATAAATAAGCCAGAAAGAAAATCGCTTGAAAAAGTGATCTTTCCAGGTCAGGGGGCTGAATTAGATTTGGGCTGGTCAACAAGTTGTTAATCCATACCTAAGCTTTTCCATCGCCAGCTAATATATTATAGCAAAATAGTCACGAATCACATTGAGAATGCAGAGTAGGTACTTTATACACAATATATGTATTCAATGTAGATACAACATAAGTTCTAAGCACGTCATAACACGTTACCCCTAACGCCCTTCGCTGTGCATGGCCACAAGCAGGCGACCCTAACTATCATACACTTCGACCCTATCCACTCAGGCGTAAATGGAATCACTTAAGTGTGACCAACAAGGCCAGCCTGGGGAGCATTATCGGGGTTGATATCGACGCCGGCAAAGCCCAGAGCCGCGTTCCACGCATTAGCCGTGGAAGCATCCTTAGCGCCGGAGCCCAGGTCGGCCTGGGCCTGCTTGCAAGCGGAGACTGCGTCATCGGCAGCGCCGCACACGTTGACGAGCTGGTCGCAGATGCGGTTGAAGATGATGTTGGGGTTCAGCGCCTCCTGCTGGCCCTTGTTGACGACGGGATCCTGCGCCTGGAAGGTGAATTCACCGGCCTTGCGCCCGTTGAGGCTCTCCTCGAACTTGACGGTCGGCGTGCATGTGCCGAAGTCGAGGCCGAGAGACGACGCTTGGAACCCGGGGAAGGTGCCCGTGACGGGGTCGCTGACGGCACCTGCACCTGCTTGAGTCGATGCGCCGCTGGTAGTGTCGTTGCTAGCATTGCCGAAGTTGTTGTTACTGTTAGCAGCGGTAGCGGTAGCGGCAGCGGCAGCAGTGGTCGTGCTCTTTGCCTTGCCGCCACACTTTGCCTTGGTCTTGGTGGCACTAGCGGTAGCTGAGGCAGCGGCGGCAGTGGTAGTAGTAGAGCCGCTAGAGCTGCTAGAGCCTGCGTTGTTGTTATTGTTGGTGTTGCCAGCATTGGCGTTGGCATTGCCACTCGCCGCAGCTCCGTTAACAGTAAAGTTACTGAAGCCTTGGGCGACCATGATGTCAGCTACGCTGAGACCATTGGCGTCGAAAGGAGACTGCAGGGAGGTTTCCGAGTTTGCATTTTCAACGTCGGAGCCAGTTACGGCAGGGTCCACCAACGGCACGATACCACGAAGCTCTTGAGTAGCGGGGAGACTGGCGTCGCCGCAGATGTTGGGCACACTGACGGCGAAGGGGTTGAAGTTCTGTTCGGCGGCAACGAGGTTCTGGGCCGCGGCAATGACCTGGGGGTCGTTGCCAAGGGTCGACACGATCTTGTCGGCTAAGGTGAGCTTGTCGCACGGGTCAGCGGCGGCAAGTAGCACACCAGGAACCGAGCCAGCAAGAGTCGCGGCCTCACCTGGGTTACCGAAGTTACTCAGGGCTGAGACGTCGGAAACGGGAATTTGTTCCTGGCCGAACCGGGCTTCGGCAACAGCCAGAATGGCTGAAATGAGAGTAGCCTTGGTGTACATTATGACGGAAAAGAACAGAGTTGGATTCAAGCAACAAGTTCAAATTCTTTGAATAGTAGATATAAAGTGGACGAATCCTAGTTGGCTGATTTGGAAAATAGTAAAGACCGGCCGAGCGGTATAGAACGAATCGAACGAAGGGAAAGTGAAGAACAAAAAGTTCACAGAACTAAAACGAACTGGATATTCAAAGAATGAACTGAAGCTTGATGGAAAAGAAAAGAGAAGAACTCACGATATCGAAGCTGGGGTAAAGCAGTTATATAGATGGCGCACCTGGACGACTCCAAAGTTGGTGATGGCACGACTAGCTGGGGTACCCGTCAGTCTGGGCAGGCTTTGGCGAGCCCCTTCTGCAGATCATACTTCATCTCAGCAATGATATCGGATGGTGAGCTAGCATGGTGCGGCAGGGATATGAATCGCTTATAACACCCACAAGGCAACCCCATTACCGCGGATGTTCGTCCCATGTCCAATGCTTTGTATCGATTGTTAGGTCGAAGTCAAGGAGTAAAAGGTCCTTGGATACATCCTGTGGCGTTAGAGAAGGTAGTTGAGCTCGTCTAGCATATTGGATGCGACACACCCAAGCGCTTCAATCGTTCTAAGGAAAATTCTACGGGGTTCCCATGCTGAATATCGTCGACGGGACTCCGTGAGCGGTTAGCGGAACAGTTAGTGGAGTCATATATGATCCAGGGGAGGCTCTCTTGAAGCGCTCGGTCCTTGGCTTTGTATGTGCACTCAAAACCGACAGGGATTGGTAAAGGCATAGTCATGGCACGAGGTTCTCTTTTGATTGCAAGATGCGATCCCCAGGATCCATTACGGCAACGCATAGGGCTCAAGTGGTCAAAATTCAAATTTGTCAATGCGCGCACCCCTACGTAAATTAATTATACATCACATAAAAACGAAAAAATGAAAATTTTAAAATTAATAAAATAAAATAAAAAAATTATAATAATAAATATAAATAATTAATTATATAAATAT